>OX155971.1:28086707-28089207 GCA_944548615.1 Micropterix aruncella | reverse complement strand
AGCCACTTACATCGTGACGAAGGATTCCCTTGATCGGATTCGGGAATGCTTTAGGTGTTAACGAGAATGATGAATGCCTCTCACTTGCGGAAAGAGGAGTAGGTTTAAGTTGGGCCCATTTTTCAACTAGTAAACGCTCACCCTTCATCCAATTATCTCAAAAATTAAGCTACAATCCTTCTTTATACTTACTAGTTGAAAAATGGGCCCAACTTAAAGGCAGGTCTTGATATGCTACAGGAAAGAACTCCAACGGGACAACAGCAAGCCGACCAGTAACGCCCATAGACACGACACAAGACATAAAGACAGACATGTACAACCAAAAATGAGAACGACCTTTGGACAAAGACACTATATTTACCTAGCGAAAAAACTCCATAACATATTTACCACGCAATTAGGCCAAGCTACAATCATTCAAAATGACGCTCACTACAAAAGACTGGTAACATTATGGTTATTACACTCGACGAGGGAGCACTGTGAGTCGTTAGTAACTAACGTTATTAAATAGGTGCACAGATGATTTATATTACTTATTATTGTTATTATTATCTCATTAGCCTCATAACTGTATTCATATATCTCCCATATATATTATATCTCATTTAATTTAATAAATATTTTTATTTAACATATATACCTATATACTATAATAGTTATACAATATACACTTGTAGGATTTCCCAAGATAAAATAAAATACCTATACACCCGGCAGATGAACACAGTACTAAATATCACCTCAATACAGGCTCTGCCTAGTGAGGTGATAAAATCCCGCCGAAGCCTCATCTTTAGTAAATTTCCAGGGTTCACATTTTGTATGTACGACTAAATTATGTAAAACATACTATAGGAAATTTAATCATGTAATACTAGGGATAAATAAATAAATAAATAAATAAATAAATAAATATATATATATATATATATATATATATATATATATATATATATATATATATATATATATATATATATATATATATATATATATATATATATATATATATATATATATATATATATATATATATATATATATATATATATATATATATATATATATATATATATATATATATATATATTTTTATTTAAAATAAAATTAGTAAAAGCTACTTAAAAAGTAGCGAAGGAAATCCCAGCTTGTATTGGGAAATGCTTATGTTTGAATGAGATATACTTACGGATGTGCACGACTTTCGACGGTGCAATGTAAGTTTAAAGGTCCTTTTGCAGTCGACTAACGATCACTATTCATCCATATATCTCATAAATAGGGCTTATCCTTATGCAACACAAAATGCCTTCATTGAGACGAATTAAGCGAAAAAATAAAAAATTAAACAAATTGATCACTTCGGCAAAGCCGTGACATAAATGAAGGTGACATATCGAAATAATTCAAATTTCGAATGCTACCAACATTTAAAATATGATACAATAAGGCAGAGTTTGTTATCAACGAGCCATTAAATCGAAATATAAATAAAAAAACTCCATATGCTTAATGAAATGAAAGAAGAAACTTCAATCTTAATTTCTGGCAGAGAAGTTTATAAAAAAGGCTGTATATTGTTATCAAAATACGGTAAACCAGTATAAAATTGTATAATATTAAAAAATATGTAAAGAAACATTGTAGAAAACAGTATAATATTGTTATATTTGATAAGTTTTGTAAAGAAATCCGTTTATAGGATGATATTTTTATTTAAAATAAAATTAGTAAAAGCTACTTAAAAAGTAGCGAAGGAAATCCCAGCTTGTATTGGGAAATGCTTATGTTTGAATGAGATATACTTACGGATGTGCACGACTTTCGACGGTGCAATGTAAGTTTAAAGGTCCTTTTGCAGTCGACTAACGATCACTATTCATCCATATATCTCATAAATAGGGCTTATCCTTATGCAACACAAAATGCCTTCATTGAGACGAATTAAGCGAAAAAATAAAAAATTAAACAAATTGATCACTTCGGCAAAGCCGTGACATAAATGAAGGTGACATATCGAAATAATTCAAATTTCGAATGCTACCAACATTTAAAATATGATACAATAAGGCTGAGTTTGTTATCAACGAGCCATTAAATCGAAATAAAAATAAAAAAACTCCATATGCTTAATGAAATGAAAGAAGAAACTTCAATCTTAATTTCTGGCAGAGAAGTTTATAAAAAAGGCTGTATATTGTTATCAAAATACGGTAAACCAGTATAAAATTGTATAATATTAAAAAATATGTAAAGAAACATTGTAGAAAACAGTATAATATTGTTATATTTGATAAGTTTTGTAAAGAAATCCGTTTATAGGATGATATTTTTATTTAAAATAAAATTAGTAAAAGCTACTTAAAAAGTAGCGAAGGAAATCCCAGCTTGTATTGGGAAATGCTTATGTTTGAATGAGATATACTTACGGATGTGCACGACTTTCGACGGTGCAATGTAAGTTTAAAGGTCCTTTTGCAGTCGACTAACGATC
>OX155971.1:28080742-28086507 GCA_944548615.1 Micropterix aruncella | reverse complement strand
AGACTTTTCCCTTTTACTGCTTATAATTTCCCTTTTAGTGCATACATGGTTAAAGAGATAATACGACATAGGTATGGAACCGCGACCTTATCTCGGGTTGGAACTCCTGAAAGACAATATATTTTAGTACATTACATCTAATATAGTATAGAGAGAAGTTTTGAAAAATTTTAATAAACATAATTTATTCAATCATAATCATTTCATTTCACTCATTTGAAAACTGGTAATATAGCCAAATCGGCATGCAAATACATACACACATATGCAGTAAAAATATAACCCTCATTTTGTCAGTCAGGGAATAAATCATAGCACTCAGTACTAACCGAACCATACTCATAATTTCATCACAAGTAATAATGTTTACCGCCCAACGAAGTGGGCACGGGTCAGCTAGTATATAATATACGCTAATATATTTCTAAGATTTTTGTAGACTTTTTTAAGTGTTTTAGTTGTATTTTCTAGCTATACATATTTGTAGTATTTTCCGTAGTATTAAAAATGATATTTTCCTATATGATATAGTATTTCCTAAAATATGGCATAGTTTAAAAATTATTTGTGTCGCTTGTGTTTGGAATATTTCAACTAAACTTTCACTATTCATTTGCCCAAAGGCATTTTAACTTCATTGCGCTGAGATTTTATATTATTTTTAAATGAGAGTTATAAGAATGCAAACAACTTAAATTCATCCAAAATACTTAAATATATAACCTGCTTGAAAGGGGTCCATTATATGCTGAGTCTCAATTGCTCTCGCTAATAATTTAAGTTGTTTTATTAAATTATGTATTACTAACTAATATCAAATCTCGTGTATTATTTGCTTATGTGTATATATATATATATATATATATATATATATATATATATATATATATATATATATATATATATATATATATATATATATATATATATATATATATATATATATATATATATATATATATATATATATATATATATATATATATATATATATATATATATATATATATATATATATATATATATATATATATATATATATATATATATATATATATATATATATATATATATATATATATATATATATATATATATATATATATATATATATATATATATATATATATATATATATATATATATATATATATATATATATATATATTTTCACTGCTTATTTTTGCCACGATTTTATCAACTATAAACTACTACCATCGCTTTATGACGATACTCTTATTATTATCATTTATCGTCGTTTATCCGTTATAATTGTTTTTGCATTTTTTATACTGTATGTGAAAAATCTTTATGAATAGTCTTTCTATAAGATATCAGAATGTTCGAGGTTTGCGTACGAAGACTAATATATTTAAAAACAACATTCTATGCAACGATTATGACCTAATAATGGCTACCGAAAGTTGGCTTCTGGATGGCATCTTGGACGCGGAGGTCTTGGACTCACGCTATGACGCTCTGAGGAGGGATAGGGACCCCGACACCACGGGTAAGAAACGCGGCGGAGGTGTTCTCGTAGGAGTACGAAGGGAGTTAAACGCTTTCAGCAGGGACGATTGGAGCCCGACGAATGCTGAATGGATCTGGTTTACCATTCCGTCCACATCGCTCATAGCGGACACAGATTTGCATATCGCATGTGTCTATATCACTGGCGAGGAACACGATAGATTAGTGCAGGAGTTTGTAGAATTAATGTGTGATCTCGTTCAAAACCATCCCGCAGACAAATTCTTAGTGGTAGGGGATTTTAATCTCCCAGCGTTAACATGGAGAGATGATGACGATGATAATTACACTAACGCCGGTACTATCGGTTCTATTTTTCTTGATCATGTAGCCTTCGCTGGTCTTATTCAATTTAATCAAATAGCAAATGCAACAAATAGAATCTTGGACTTAGCTCTTGCGAATTTTGACATAGAAATTGAACGAGCCTTAAATCCTTTAGTGAAAGAAGATGCTCATCACCCGTCATTTGAAATTTTCGTTCCGAACCTTAGATACAAACCTCTTATAACTCCAGCTATCTCTCGAAATAACTTCTCAAAGGCGGATTATCCATCTCTCAATTACTATTTATCACTTATCGACTGGGACAATGTTTTATTGACAGATAACTTAGACATCGCTATTGGTGTATTCTATACTACAATTGGCGCAGGGATCGATTTGCATGTTCCGAGGCAAAAAGTGATATCTAGTAAATATCCAAAGTGGTTCTCGCCAGCTCTAATCAATATTATAAAAGAGAAGATTAAATACCACCGAAAGTGGAGGCGGTACGGGAATCCGCTCGATTATGATGCCTTTTCCTTGCTACGATCGCGACAGAAATCCATGCAGAAAACATGTTATCACTCTTATATTGCAAACAGCGAGAATAGTATAACCAAGAATCCAAAGCAATTTTGGGCATACCTATGTAAAGGGTATTAAAAAAGATCACGCTCTGCCTAGCCGTATGAAACTCAACGGTGTCTTTGCAACGGAGGGCCAAGCGATTAGCGAAAGCTTTGCCGATTATTTTAAATCGACATACATCACCGGGCAACCTGTCAATGTAATGCCGGTTAGTGACAATCTAGATACAATTTGTGGTTTAAGTAATATCCAAATCATCGAATCTCAAGTCCTAAAGTATCTTATGAATTTAGACTGCAATAAAGGACCTGGTAGCGATGGTATACCACCTATTTTTGCCATCAACTGTGCGAAGGAACTTTCCCGGCCACTAACATTGCTCTTTCGACGCTCTATAAATGAGGGCGTATTTCCTTCTGCTTGGAAAGAAGCCATCGTCGTACCGGTACATAAAGAGGCGCCAAAAACTGCGTAGAAAACTATAGGCCTATTTCAATATTGCCAGTTTTTAGCAAGCTCTTGGAAAAGGTTGTTTACGACCAGCTATATCAAGCTCTCGCTAGCTCGTTCAAAGAGCACCAACACGGGTTTCTTAAAAATCGGTCGGTTGTTACAAACCTCGCTCATTTTACTGATTATACTTTGGGACGTATGGATCGGCGTATTCAGGTGGACGCGATATATAATGACTTCTCAAAGGCCTTTGATCGTGTCAATCATGTTGAGCTAATAGCTCGTCTGTCGTCTATGGGCATACATGGAGATCTGTTAAGGTGGATAGCATCCTACGTTTTCAAGCGAAGGCAGGCCGTTGTCGTTGGTGGATTTAGATCTAGTTTCTTTGGCATTGAGTCTGGTGTTCCACAGGGATCCCATTTAGGGCCTTTGCTTTTAACCCCTCACGTTGCGAGGTAAAAACTCACCGCGCCCAAAAACATCACTTTTGCGCGCGACATATTCGCGCAAAAAATCGACGCGAGTCAACGGCCTTGAGAAAAACGATCATAACTTATAAACCACTAATTGGATTAAAAAAAGATTAATAGAAAAATGATCGCATTGAAATTTGACATATAAAACATTATAACCTTATCTCGTAAAACAATTAAGATAATAATGAATAAATATTACAAAATTGGCAAACTGAAAAAACTCGCCTATAAAATCATTTCGATTTTTTTGTAAATACAGTTTTTGTAAATATCAAAAATTGTAAATACAGTTATGTTCTTTATTAAATGCTTTACCAAAGCGATATTTTTTTTTTACTTATTTGCATACAAAAATACGGAAAAAATATTTATTTATTCAGCCAAGAAAAATTGTATGTATTCTCGTAAAAAAAATTTTTTTTAATTTTTAATTTGTGACTACTTATGGTATTTTTTTATATGAAATTCTTTCAAAATAACTTTATTACTACATCACTTCTTCTTAGAAATCACACCAGAACTTTGAGCTTTGTCTGATATTATAGAAAAATCTAAAGTTTTGAGAGTTTCCGACTTCCGAACCTAATAATAAACTTTGAATGCCCATAATATAAAATTCGTTAGATTTTTTCAATTATATTGTCTTATCATAGACTTATTATATGTCTAATAACTAATTACTATACTCCAAAGAGTCACATTTCATCGAAAAACTATGGAAAATCACACTTTTTTCTCTCATAGTAATTATCAAAACAAGTTTCATTTTCGCGTGCCATATTAGAAAACAACATATAATGTTCAAAATACGCCTAATTATGTGATAACTTAGGATGTAAATGAAGCAATACCTATTTTATTAGTAAATTAAAGCGACATTACGTCATGTTTCGCGATATAACGGGATATTTCACAAACATTACAAAATAAAAACGGCCATCTTTCGCGAGCCGTTACGTTTTGCCAAAGTGTTTTCTTCGAAAATTCGTGAAAAACAGCAAATGGGCTGTGTAAATTGTTTAATCCTAAGGCCTAAACTACTTAAAAATGGAAATTACTTACTTTTATCCGGTATACACTTCACTTATATACACAAAACAATTCACAACACAAACACATCGCGGAATTATACGCCGCCAGCGGTGGGCAGTTCGCGACTGTCGTCAGAAATGAGGTCACCGATTTTGTAAGGGATGTAGTAATTCATATTTCTAACATCGCATGCGGCAATCGAGCAATTTCATAGTGTTGCATATTTGGCTATATTATGGCATCATTCGATAGAATATACAATCGCATTTCGAAATTTAAACGACATTTTCGTAAGAGCCGAGCGCTATATCCAGTAGTGGACGTTTCGGAATTTCGGCGGCCGCCATTCATGTCCCCAAATGGATGTTACGTGCTCAGCGGGTTAATGTTTATATTAACGACATCGGTACTTGCTTTAATCACTGCGACTATCTCCTTTACGCAGATGATTTGAAAATCTTCATGATAGTGAAGAACCATGGCGACTGTCAACTGATCCAGGAAGATCTGAATCGTTTCACTCGTTTTTGTGAACAGCGTAAACTTTCTTTAAATGTAGCTAAGTGCCATAAAATCTCATTTTCGCGAAATGTCAATATTATTAACTTTAAATATACAATTGGCAATGATGTAATTCTGGAAGTAGATCGAGTGCGTGATCTAGGAGTCATCTTAGATCGCAAGCTTTTAATGGATAAGCACATTGATTCAGTCGTCAACAGGGCTTACAGCACCCTCGGTTTTATTATGAGAGTTTGTAGACCTCTTAAAAACACTCATTCTTTGACAACGGTTTATGTTGCATACGTACGCAGCCTGCTTGAATTTGCTTTTAATATTTGGTCTCCACAGTATGCTACATACAAGCTGAGGATTGAGCGTATTCAAAAACGATTTATACGTCATCTAAATTACCGCTTATTTTCCAACGGCTTGTCGTACGCTGAAGGTCTGCAACGCCACGGTTTAGAGACATTAGAGGACCGGTGAGTAGTATCAGATATGTCGTTTCTACATAAAATTGTTCATACTGGGTTGGACAGTTCATACCTCCTGAGTAGGGTGAGCATACGAGCGCCTTCCCGACTCGCACGTGCTCACTCAACTTTTTACGTACCAAGGTTCAACACTAACTATGGTTCCAATTCGTTATTGCCGCGCGTTATGCATGCATACAATGTATGCTTTAACGATATTGACATATTTAACCATCAGAATAGTCGATCCTTTGTTAAGGAGGTACGCGAAAAGCTGATTATCAGATCGGATTGAATTAGCATGCACAAGCACTCACAAGCACATTCGCAATACAGATACACACACCCACACACACATACATACACGCACACACCCTTACAAACACACACATACACACACTCACACATACACGCTCTCCATCACACAAACACACACTAA
>OX155971.1:27953242-28078242 GCA_944548615.1 Micropterix aruncella | reverse complement strand
CCAACAATCTACTTTTTACAGCATTATAAGTGCAATAAAGAATGTATTCTTTCATTTATTTATCAAAGAATTTATTATTTTATTTACAGACTTCTGTGATGAACATGGCGAGGATACATACATTACCACTGGAGCCGTTCGAGCCGAAGAAAGCGGCGAATAGAATGAGGCGCTCTTGCGAGAATTATATGTTCAGAAATATTTTCAGAGCAAAGAATGTCTACGAATCGATGTTCCCAGTTTTAATACTGACCTCATTTGCCGGTCTGACCCCATATTGCTTCGTTTTTTCCGCTGGAGTGACAAAAGTCAAAATAAGTTATATCCGCCTGATTTGGTCGTTGTTTACGCTATCGGTGATATGTGTGTGTTGTACGATTTTGAGAGGATCTAAGGGTTCACTGACTGTTGTGTTGTTCGGTGATTCTTTCATTCACGTGATCGGCGATTGGTTTCAACTGATCTCTTCGACAGTTACTGCTTTTATCAATATAACTCTATCGATCTTTCGGAGGAAGCACATTGCAAATGTTTTGGAAGCTTTCATGAAAGTGGACGAAATGTTTAAAAATCTAGGAATAGTTACAAAGTATCATACTTTACAAGCTTCGCTGTGCTTTTTGCCATTTGCCATTTTTTTGGAACCGCAGTTGCAATCTCCGGATTAGTGTTCACCGTTCAGCAAGGCGATTCACTACCAGATTATTCATTCATACTCACGTGTTTTATATCCCTTTACATAACTGTAGCTGTGGTGTTTGTATTTTCCGTTTGCATATTACTTCTAACTAGGAATTTTCAAAGGCTCAACGGAGTGCTAGAGTGCACAGAAATGACAATCAATGAATCCAGTCCCAAAATCTTATCACTTCGTCGCATCCACTCGAGCCTCTGCGATATCGCGGATCTAATCAACACATGCTTTAATATTCAAATCCTTATGATTATCGGAGTTACCTTCGTCACCACAGTCTTCCACTTCTTCTACATCCTCGAAGGCATCAGCGGCTCCAAAAAGGATGAAACAGTATTCTTCTTCATCCTATACTGCGTCAGTCTCTGCTTCATACAGTTTACCAACTTCCTGATAATCAGTCTCAACTGCACTAGATGTAAATTCAAGGTTCGTATTATTTGTAAATTTGGCACATGAGATAGGATTTTTGAATTTGTTTGTCAAAATGATTGCCCCTAGAAGAGACTTCAGTAGTGCTTGTCTGTACATACATAATCTCCAGCACAGACACACACACACACATATATATATATATATATATATATATATATATTTATATATATAATTTATATATATATATATATATACATATATATATATATATATATATATATATATATATATATATATATATATATATATATATATATATATATATATATATATATATATATATATATATATATATATATATATATATATATATATATATATATATATATATATATATATATATATATATATATATATATATATATATATATAAATATATATATATATATATATTTATATATATATATATATATATATATATATATATATATATATATATATATATATATATATATATATATATATATATATATATATATATATATATATATATATATATATATATATATATATATATATATATATATATATATATATATATATAATATATATATATATATAATAATAATATATATAATAATAATAACGGGTGCTGCAGCCGCTGATGTTTTTGCGAATTACTTCTCATCAGTGTTTCTACCGAACATACCGGCCTTAGACGCTGTCGCCGCTGAAGCGACTATTATGTCGAGTGACGCAAATTCTTCATGCGTCAACGTCCACAGTATCACTAAAGATGATATTCGGTTTGCAATACGCAAGCTGAAATCAGTCCGCACTATTGGACCTGATGGAGTTCCTCCTTATGTTATTAAAGCATGTTGTGAGTCTTTTATACAACCCCTGATGTATATATTTAACAGATCGTTGGAATCTGCAGTATACCCCTATAAGTGGAAGATATCTAGAGTAGCTCCAATACCAAAAAGTGGCGATAAGGTGCAGGTTGATAATTACAGGCCGATTGCAGTGTTATCAGCCTTTCCTAAGCTTTTCGAGACGATTCTTCACCGAGAAATTTATACCCAACTATGCGGTACACTATCGGATGCCCAACACGGGTTCCGTCCTAATCGTTCCACAACTACCAACCTATCCGTTTTTACAGATTATGTTACTGATGAGTTGGATAGCACCTCAAGGGGACAAGTGGATGTCGTGTATTTGGATTTCAAGAAGGCCTTTGACAGAGTCGACAACGATGCGTTACTCCGAGAACTGGCTGCTGCTGGATTCTCGAGTAAACTGTTGAAACTTTTCGCAGATTACTTGGGGGGCCGCCAGCAATTCGTTAAATTTGGCAATTTTGAATCCAAACTATACAACACTCAATCGGGGGTTAGCCAAGGATCAAACTTAGGGCCTTTGTTATTCAACTTATTTGTTAATAATCTGAGTAAAGTAGTCACATCTGCACGTTGTCTAATGTTTGCTGATGACGTCAAATTGTTTTTATCAACTGGAAGTGCTGAGGCCTGCGAGCTCTTCCAGCGTGATATTGATGCAGTTTATGCATGGAGCCAAGCTCGTAACCTTCACTTCAATATTAACAAATGTGCAGTGATGACATACACAAGGTCGCCTGATCATCTGATGTATGATTACTCCATCGCTGGATGTGTGCTTCCCAGAGTTACTGAAGTCAAGGACTTGGGAGTTTTTTTCGACCCCAAGTTAAACTTCAAGGAACATATTAGACAACTATCTACAACTTCTTTCAAGCTTCTAGGGTTTGTAATACGGCAATCCAAACACTTCAATAATATTCGGGTTATGCGCACGTTGTACAACTCGATTGTTAGAAGTCGCATGGAAACGAATGCACCTATTTGGAATCCACATGAAGATACTTATACCCTCATGCTGGAAAAGGTACAGAAGTGTTTTTTGAGATTTCTGTACTTCAAGCAGTACGGATATTATCCATTTTTGTATCCGACTGCATTTATCACAGGCATGGTTGGCTATAATTCTCTCTGTCTCAGAAGAGAAATGCTGACCATGTCCTATGTTTTCAATCTAATTCGTGGTAAAACTGATAACCCTAGCTTACTAGCAAAGGTGGATCTATTCATACCAAATAATTATCTCCGTACTCGATCGCACCATCTTTTCGCGGAGCCGTTCTCGCGCACTAACCTTACGAGGTGGAACTTGTTGGCGCGTGCTTTGCGGCGCTTAAATGAAATTCACTCGATGGCACCAGATTTCGATATTTTTACCGCCAACCCTCACTTGTTTAAATTGCAAGCTATTAATTATTTATTTTTACATGATAGCTAGTATTATACGTATCATTCTATTTGTATAGTTATGGTAATATCTTTATTAATTTTACTTTTCAATGCATTGGTTTTACTGTTATGTTGATTAGTAATAATTGAATAAACAAAAATAAATAAATAAAATAAAATAAGTATATAGGTATATATATATATATATATATATATATATATATATATATATATATATATATATATATATATATATATATATATATATATATATATATATATATATATATATATATATATATATATATATATATATATATATATATATATATATATATATATATATATATATATATATATATATATATCTTCGATCTTATATATATATATATATAAACGATATAAATCCGTTTATATCTATAAACGGATTTCTATATATCCGGTCCGGCCGTCCTCGAACTATTCGTACGCCAAAGGCAATCGAAGCCGTGAAGCATCGGAATTTGAGAATTCCACTCCGAAAACAGAGGATTATGGCGAGAGAAATGAATATGAATTCGATGTCTTTGAGCTGCATTATCAAAAAAGACTTGGGTCTTGGGGCCTACAAACGCCGAACAGGACAATTGCTTACGGCTGCTCTGAAGGAAAATAGAGTGAAGAAATGCAAGTAGCTGTTAGTCCAGTACGCGGGTGGAAGGTACAAACAAATTCTGTTTACTGATGAAAAAAAATGTCACAGTGCGGAGATATTCAATAGGCAGAATGATAGGGTGTACGCATACTCGTCTAAAGAGGCCTCCCAGGTCATTCCACGGGTCAAGAAATATCACCATCCGGATTCAGGGATGGTTTGGTGGGGTGTTGCCTATAATGGCACCACATGGCTTCATTTCTGCGAAAAAGGCGTGAAAACCTCAGCTAGAGTTTATCAACGGATAATCTTGAATCATGTTGTGAAGCCTCTTAACCAAACCGTGTTTCAAAACCAGCATATGATATTCCAACAAGATTCGGCGCCGGCACACAAGGTCATAACCACTCATCGCTGGCTGTAGCGCCATGTAATAGCGTTTTTGTCACCGGATGTTTGGCCTGCTGGCAGTCCCGATTTGTGCCAGCATGATTATAAGCTATGGGTGGTTTTGGAGGATAGAGTGTGCCACAGAAGATATAGCAACATCGAAGCCCTCAAGTCTGCTCTGGTCGAAGCAGTGAGAAGCTTCCCTCTATATGAGCTGCGTAATTCGATCGACGACTGGTCGAGGAGATTCAAGGCCTGCATTGAGGCCAAAGGCGGCCATTTCGACTGATATATATATTTTTATAAACTACGTTAATATACCGATGAATAATAAAAATTTCGAAAAGAAATGTCACGCCGTTACGTTTTAATTTCAAAAAAATCGTGTAACAGTATTTATGATAGGACTCTGTATATATATATATATATATATATATATATATATAATATATATATATATATATATATATATATATATATATATATATATATATATATATATATATATATATATATATATATATATATATATATATATATATATATATATATATATATATATATATATATATATATATATATATATATATATATATATATATATATATATATATATATATATATATATATATATATATATATATATATATATATATATATATATATATATATATATATATATATATATATATATATATATATATATATATATATATATATATATATATATATATATATATATATATATATATATATATATATATATATATATATATATATATATATATATATATATATATATATATATATATATATATATATATATATATATACACTTGCTAGCAACTAAATCGACTCACCCCCTCAGTGCGCAAAAAAAAACCCGATTTTTTCAAAAATGGCGGAGTAGATGCATACAAATATATATGTATATATATATTATTTTGATGATTTCTTCGTGATGAATTCTAATGATGATTTCTTGGTTTGTTTCCGGGTATTTTGAAAATTTTCATTCGAAATAGGATCTATACGATTTTGTATACCCTGTTTTATATCATCGATTTTCGTTTGAGATCTCTGTAATTCCTGTAAATGGTTTTTTCGGGCTTCTTTCTGTTTCTACAATCTTTCTTTGTTGAGTGAGATTGTCGGGCTGTATATATGTACATAACATTTAAAGATATGACTAAGGCTAATGTTAGGATACTCATGCTTAAATTAGTCTTTTTTTTTAAATCATGATTTTTAATCGATTTCAGGCATTGGATACGGCGGCGGTGGTTCATAAGCTGCTGAATATGGATAAAATCAGTGAAGATGTTAAAGACAAGGTTAATACATTTCTATTTATTTGTTATAGAAAATACCACATTGACGAAAATTAAGCCCTGGATTACCGATAACTTGTTGCAAATTATTTTTTAATAATTTTTTAATAAAATTAAATATTTTTTTTATATGTTTCGTTCAAGACTCAATATTTACTCTCTCCCAAATCGTCTGACTTCCGTGGCTCGGACGGCACTGAAAGCCGTTAAAATAAAAAGATTTGCCAAATGTTTTTCTAAAATGAATAGCTTGTTTGAGCGGACTTTCCTTTTATTCGTACATGTGTATGCTCGACTCTTTGCATATGCATGTGCATGCTCATGCTTGACTCAACTCGTTGAGCGCTGTGTGGGTGCTACTGCCTCGCTGAGCAGCGGGCTCAGGGGCATAAGACGAGAGAGTGGCGAGTGGGGCGTGCGAGTGAAATGACGTGTGTTATTTCTGGATAGACACTGTGTACAATCGTTTTACAATTCGTATTATCGTCGCATAGCTGCCACACCATAAATAAAAGTCGGTTGTGTCACTCCAAGACTTTCCCGTTAGACAAGCACTCCGCCAACACATCCCTCCCGCGTTAACTCAACATCCCCCCTTGCGCCAGCATTTTTGCAGTATTTTCCGTGGTATTAAAATTATATTTTTCAAAAAAACTGATTTCAGTTCAACGTGGGTTTCGTTTAAATTTTACTTCAAAATACCTATACCATCGGCAGACATTTTTGCCACATAGGGGTCACAAAACTAAAAGTACATAGAACTGAAAATATAGATTGACTTTTAGCAAATTGCGGAATACAAAAGGCTTTACGCTCAGGAATCGCCATTTTGAGTATGTCACGCTACAAGCGAGAAAACAACAAAGCAACATTCGCGCATACTCTAATCAAAAACTGTTTCAGTTACTCTTTAATTGCGAAATTAAACCAACACCCTGTAACGCTTATAGTTGATGCTATTAAAATTTATATATAGGATATCCTTTTATGGACATTCTGTATAAATCGGGTGATAAGGATGATATAAGTAACTGTCGCCCAATTTTCGTAATGACTTTTACTTCGAAAGTTGTCGAAGAATTAGTAAAATCGAAATTGATTTTACATTTCGGGTCCCAAAACTTACTTTTCGGGAATCAGTTTGGTTTTAGGCACGGTCAAGGGTCAAATGATGATGCAATTATTTGTGTTTGTAAATTGATTTCCAGTAATATGGATAAAGAAAACCATAGGCATATTCATCGATATTTCTAAAGCCTTTAATACTGTCTCGCACGATATTCTGTCATTGGCATCGAAAGCAGAAAAAACTAGTGGTTCCAAAGCTACATACTTGTGGATAGACCTCAAGTAACTGTTATTAACAACCATATAGTTGACAACACGATGTTCAAATATGTTGTTCACCCAGGGTATATCTTGAGGCCCATGTTGTTCCTAATTTACGAAAATGATCTATGTGATTTATCCCTGGATACAAAAGGCATGTATTTTCTTTAGCCGACGTTACTTATTGAGGCTGTCTTGGAAACAAAAAAAATCAAAATGCTCAAAATAACTTCAATAATACCAAAACATGGTTTAATCAGCGCAATCAGACATTAGACGCGACAAAAATAAAATACATAGCCTTCGGAATTCGTTAAAAAAAATATGTAATAAAATTCCAAGTGCCAAGGTCATACCTTCCAAAAAGTGGATTCTGTTAAATATTTAGGCATATAAACTGGTAAAAGAATACAATATACTTCATATAAGGCAAATATTCGTTAAACAGCTGCTCGTTCATTTTCATAAACAAAGAAATGACCAAGTCAGAAAATAACAACTACCAAATAACAAATGCAGCCAGCAAATAACAACCACCAGGGCTGGTGAAAGTTTAAATTTTGGGATACCTCGGGTAAGAATGACATTTGCACAAAGGCACCCCAGATGGAAGAATAATATCTAGGAAGAATAATATATATAGTTTCAAAACTAGAAATAATAAATGGCTACTGTTAAAAAATAATTTCCATAGTTTCAAAACTAGAAATAATAAATGGCTATTGGAGTTCTGGAACTGACAAAGAAATTAAAATTGTTGTATAATTTGTTTAAAATTGATTTGTAAACAAAAGTTTAGGATAATAATAAAACAAACCAAATCACTTGAATGACCTATTTGGTTTATTCAGCTCAAATATAAAATAATACATTTGGGAGTGATACAATTATTTATTTTCTGAAACTACCTACCAATCAATGTATACATTATTAATAACGTCGGTTTTACCAGTATTTAAAGCAATTAGGAAAATTACCTCCAAATAACACACCATTAAAATATTCAGTATATTTATGATACTATATCTGTTTGCTAGGCTTTAGACGAAACGCGCCATTTAACTTTATGTCATTTAAATAATTTTATATCACCTGAAATATTACCCATTGGTACCTTAGGTTTTGGTGACGGAGAGTCAAACTGCATCTATCTTCAATAATTCTTAAGGCTCAGTGACAGACAAAATACACTATCCGTATGGGTTATATTAGCTGAGCATTCTTCAAATGATTTTACTAGGATTTATATATGGATAGGCAGCGGCTTAATGGACGATATCAAATAATATCTAATTCTAGGAATAGGAATTTTGTTCATGGATTCCTATATTCTAGGAATCCATGAACAAAATTCAATAAAATTGCTCAACAAGTAAATATATTACAAAATAATAAAAAAAACACGATTGCCGTTAAAGAAAGAGAACTATTGTTTTTATAATTATTTTTATTACGGTTTTTTTAATGAAATATGCGAGGTTTATGCACTTATTCGTATAAACGCGTGTATAGTTCCGGAATGTACTCAGTCAGACCTTTCATTTGACAGTAAATATCATATATTTATGTGAATTTATGGACAATTGGTCATTTAGACAATTAATTACATAATATTTGGGCATTTAAGTAATCTGTGAAACTCAGGATGATATAAAGATTCTAACAATATCCACACACATCTAAATCGGTTCAAAAGTTTAGGAGTTATGTTGGAATAAAGAAACGGAAAATATTTATAGATAAACTCTGTACACATTACACTTATTTTTTGTTGGGCAGTCAAGTAAAAAGGCTTCCCCTGAGGATCATAGGTAATAATCGCTATGAGAGATAAACTATTAAAAATCTTCGCTAATCTCAGAGTCAAACAGTTAAAAATTATATAAATAAATTGGAAAAAGTGCTGCCGCCAGGATCTAGTGCTTTTTTAAAATAAAGGAACTAATTTGTATTATTTCTGGCGACTAGTGATAAATTTAGCGCTTATTGTAAACCTATTTCACAAAGTTTTTAATACAAATTGTAAAAATATTTGTTACAAATTGACAAATGAGAAGTTATAGTCACACGAAACGTTTTGATTTTTTGTAACAATTCGTATAGACAGTTGTAGTTAAAATAAATGTAACTATATTGTTTATGTAATTGATAAAGCGATATAATATTTCCATGTTCCACCTTAGGAGCAGTAGGAAACGTCCAAATAAAGCATCGCAACCCATATTCCTGTGCTCTACCATATTTCACGATTTCGTTTGAATTCCCACCACGCTCTTAATATTCGTGCATAATCCCAGAACAGAACCTAAATTCTGAAGGATTTCTGAATTACCTCGAATATTTTTTCATATATAATATTATTTCAGCTGATGCAGTTCTCAATGCAGCTGAACCACCGTAATCCGCAGTTTTCAGCCTTCGGACTATTTCCCCTTGACAACACGCTACTTTTTACGGTAATTTTAACGTTATATTACATCATATTTTTACTTTAAATAATTCATGTTTCCAAGAAATCGATCTCTAATGAACAGTGACATGTTTCATTTATATAAATGGAACATGTCATGCTGCTTTTCACAAAACTTCACGCAGATGTTGATTTCCCACGCGATTAAGATCGTCATGTATGACCTTTTCGTTGTTCGCTATATTTTTTTATTTTTATAATTCTTTTTTGTGAATCACCCCTTTTGGTTTTAGAATTTTGAGAAAGCCAGCTACTACAAGAACCACGCTGAAAGTTTTTTGAAGGAATCCGAGAACAAAATATATATTAAATGGCCAAAAATCATTATATTTTTTTAACATGCTTTTATTAGGTCGACCTGTATGTAACTATGTAATGGAATCTAAGGTAACTAATTTAACCATCTTCCAAGGATCGTAGCGTCATGAAAATTGGCAGCTGTATGTAGTTTTGATGACAATACATTAATATGGTACTGTCGAACTGATCTGATGATGGAGTCGGAAGATATGAACTGGAACTTCATGATGGAACATCGTATCATAGCTGTGTTTGGACTTGTAAGAAAAGTCTTGGAATGAACTTTGACCACGATTAGGTTTCAAAGTCTGATGATGAAGCTGGAAGATAGGCACTGGCATTCCATGATGGAATATCGTATCATAGGCGTGTGTATGTGAATATCGTATCATAGCCCAAAAGCGTATTTTTAGTGTTTTTTTTAAAACTAATAATTTATTTTAATTTATCATACGTGAGCATTCATACAATTTACGATACTTATATGTAGACCAATTTTCATAACATTTATTCTACTTTTCCGTGGTCACTTCGGAAACACGTTTTTCATATTCTACGACAGGTCATGAAAGTCGTTGACCGCCAATTAGTTCTTATTTTTTGGTGAATGGAAAGAAATCACAAGTTGCCAAGTCGGGATTGTATGGAGTATATTGTCGGGACACATGAGTTTTACGTTTGTCGTCTCTTTGGCCTATGTGGTTGCTATATATGTCATAGTGCAAGATGATCCAGCGGTTATGGTTACCCTTACTTACGGAGTTCGTCAAAAAGTCCCGGCAAGCAAATGGTCGCGTACCAACCAGCTTTCAGGGTAGGATGATTTTCCAAAGCAACAGCAGCCACATGTCTAGTTTTCCAAAAAAAAAGAAGCGATGATCCTCTTACCGGTATTTTGCACGCGCGCCACTTTCGTCGGGTTCGTCTCCTCTCGAAATACCCAATTCGATCATTCCATCTCGAGAGATTGGTACTTTGTTTCGGGGTCCCAGCTATAAATCCATATTTCGTCATTTTTTACTACGTTCCACAACAAATTTGACGCCCCGTCCTTGACATCGTACCAAGTGACGCATCCCATTTTTTTGAGCTCAGTCTAATTGTGTGGGATCCACCGCGAGCACAACATCCTCACGGTCAAATGTTTGTGTAGGATTAAGTGTACCTGACATACTTAAGCCAAAGGATGCTCGAATCTCATGGCACGTCACATGCCTGTCTGTTTTGATCACACAGGAAGAATATCTCCAGACGGAGATATCCTTCCAGACAGTTGACGGCTCTAGTCTGGAAATAACCCT
Source organism: Micropterix aruncella (assembly GCA_944548615.1). NCBI lineage: Eukaryota > Metazoa > Arthropoda > Insecta > Lepidoptera > Micropterigidae > Micropterix > Micropterix aruncella. The sequence goes on along the minus strand of OX155971.1, from coordinate 28,067,124 downwards.
CAGGATACCTCCTGCATCATGACTGGTTACAGGATCGAGGTCGCTTGAGCGGTCCTCTCCTTTATGAAGCGGTGATGCAGTGTCAACATAATCTATCTCGGACCACGGCATCCATTACCCAGCTTATTCACCCGGAATCGCACGGCCGAATGGTCGTTTCAAGAGCAGTTACCGTAAGGTTAACAACAACCTCCACTCTATAGGAAACATTACTGTTTCCAGACTTCCCCGGCTGTTAGTCGTAATGCACAACCGATTGGCGAACGCCGCACGGTGCGCAAACCGTCCAGGAGCGGCCGAAGGTTGACTCCTAGGGCAGACTGGCCCGCAGACCAGCGTCCTACCGGGCTCGCACTTTTGCGCGGAGGTCGCCGGATAGGTGTTGACCCGTGCGTTTGACCGACCATATACAACTGGGTCTTAGGGGCCAAACTGCAGCAGCGCCCGTTAGCTCTCGAGGGAGGCAACAAGGGTTTTTGACTACAGCATGCGAGCCCGTCACCTCAGGAAGTTGTAACGATTAGTTGTTCTATCTCCCTGGAGTGAGCGCAGAAGACTTGGACAAAACAGTCCACCGTCTAGCTCCGCCACAAACCCGTAAGAGGCCAACGCCCTAACCACGAGATAGCCAGGAGTGTTACCCAGCGGGCTTACACTCACGCCCTTACTTCCCATTGCGACCAGATTAGTCTAGTCTCTCGATTGGTTACGAGTTCGAGGTCGCTTGCGCGGTCCTCTTTCTTACGAAGCGGTGAAACGGTGTATACGGAATCTATCGCGGACCACGGCATCCTTTGCCCGGCTGTTCACCCAGGATCAGGTAGCCGATGGTCGTTTCAAGAGCAGTCGCCGAAGGTCCGCAACCACCCCTGCTCTATAGGAAACAGTAGGTACTGCTTCCAGACTCCCCCGACTGTTAGTCAGAGTGCGCAATCGATTGGCTAATGCCGCACAGTGCGCAGACCGTCCAGGAGCGCCAGAAGGTTGATTCCCAGGGGAAACTAACCATAAGGCCATAGTCCTTACCCAGGCTCGCACTTCATGCTTGGAGGCTGTCGGATAGGTGTAATGTTTGGGGTTCGACATATTTAGATTCTATAAAATCGTACGTAGAACGATAGGCCCCAACATTGCCGGCGAAATGTCGTCGACATAATTCGCCGTACTTTAAACGTCCCTATTCGGTGTCGGCGGTCGCTAGCGCAGACCGGAGAGAATCTCGTACTCACTTGTCCCGCATATCTCCTACGAGAAGTGGCTCCCTTCCTTTGGCGTGAGTAAATTTCTATTACTAAAGTAATTCATAGGACTCTGGCTTAGACCATCCTTTTCTTGTTTTCTAGAGGGTTTTTTCTTGTTATCTAATTGGCTTGGATTATCGCCTCCACTATCAACTGTAACATCAATTGAGAATTCGCCGCCGCAAAGACTACCTACGCGCGACGGCGATTGAAGTCAACCACGTGTTCGCCCTTGACGGATGGACCACACTTATATAGTTCTGAGGACGAAAGTATCTGCCCGACGTAGCAGCAAAGCAGCTAGAGTTTCGACCAGCAGGCTGATGCAGCACGTGTACGCCGCGGATTCAGTCAAGGTACAAGCACTCCGATTTTATGTAAGGTCTAGGCAACTCTTTAGTTTTCCTCGAGTGTTCCGAATTCGATATAATAGAGGGGTGTAAAACGTAGCAGGGGCGTAAGGTTCGAAATACCCTGAAGCATTGATTTTATACTATAAAATCAATGCCTGAAGCTAAGGACCCGGTAATAAACCGGATAGTGAAACTAATTTCGATTAATCATAGTAAAAATAATTAATTAAAAAAACATTTCAAAATTAAAAATAAACCAAAAGGCTAAAATAATTAAAGGTTAATAGCAAATTATCTGCCGCGTGTCGCGCGGCGAAAAAGGTTCAAAGTACATCAGTGGTCGTGTCAATTATCAAGCGTGTCGATTAACTAGTGTATCTAAGTAAATAAATTGTGCTAATTAAAATGTCAATGTTAATAAACTAAAAATAGTAGTCACTGTAGAAACCTTAAAAATCAACATAGTATAACTTAATTTTTGTATCGGTCATTATCATCGCCATCCGCGAGATAAACGAGAGTGTTAATGCTGTAAAGTGATATTATAAAGTTTAAGAGAAGGAGTCTGGAAGGCGTTTGTGGGAAACATTATAAAATTAACCTTGAACCCGCATAGAGGGAAATAAATCTTTAGTTTCGAAATACAGTCTTTCTCATTTGAACGGGAAGAAGTGCGACTCCTCACAGGTACAGAACACGCCAAGTCGGCCACCAGCGCGTATTTTAATACCAGCTATTCACCACCCACCCCTTCCGCTGAGCGAACCGGATAGCTGAGCTGGTGGCCTAGGACTTAGGCAGCGGCACTGGAGGGTTTCCTCAGTGTCTGCACAGGGGAAAAGGACTGGGGACGTGCGAGAGGTAGGGAAACCTCTCGAGAGGACCTGGGTATGGCGCCCGCTCGTCCTCAGGACGGGACTCTATGACATTGCCTAAGATAGCAATATTACCCAGGCCCCCTCGAGACGCAGGAAGAAGAACGCGCGTCCCGAGAACTTGTCGCCGGACTCCACTAGGGTCGCATCACCTCATCAAGGTGAGGAGCCCGGACCACTGCATAAATTGCCGCCTCAACGCGGGGCTAAGCTTTTCTTGTTAAAAATATTTTTTTAAAACATACAAATTTTTCTTAAATATAGTAATTTTTGAAACATCTCAAATATAAGACCACTAATAGGTCGCGCCAATAAAATGGCGTCGCAACGATGGGCCAAAATTTTTTAATATATAATTTTCATGGGACAATTTTTTTTTAAAAAAAATATATTTTTGCTAAATTTATCCTATTGTCTATTAAACCTAATTCTTTCTAAAAAGTAAAAAAATTTCCGTCTCCAGTATTATTTTTTCATAATATCAGAATTACTGTAAAATAAAGTGTACCTCAAATATAAAATCTACCCAGTAAAATATAAAATCATACCCAGTAAAATACATTCCGGCGGTTCCATACGGAAACCGGTATTTCTTAGATGCAATACGTCTAAACATTATTTCCAAAACAGTATAGGTACCTCGCTGGATGGATCAAAATATTATAAAATAATCATATGTATTAAAATTTTTTATAGTGCTATTGCCAAAATAGGGATTTTTTTTTATATATAATACGGCCAAAGTACAAGTTGAAAATAAAATGTTATAACCCTATTATACAAAGTAAATTAATGTAACAATATTTTCATATGCCTAATAATAATCGTGTTCTGTGCAACAAATAAAATGTCAATATAAGTGCGATTAAAATAAAACTCGCAGTGGAGAAAGTGGCCGAGCGCCCGAATAAAAATAAACCGGTTCCGAGATAACGAAATCGATGACGGACAGGGCACGGCGCGATATTAGGCGCACACAGCGAAGTTCTACCGTCAAACGATTCATCGAATATTACCGTTTGGGTTAGCGACAACGAAATAATCAAATTGCAGGAATGCGAGCGTACTACGAGTAGGTACATACCGGCAACCGCGGAAAATAAAATACGGCGCTCCGGCCAAATAACACCGTCATGTATGCACGCGTAGGACATAGAATGATAAATAAAAAGTAGATATGCCGCACTTTGAAGTAAAATAAATCAATAAATAATATTAGTAAGAGTATAGGGGCAAATAATAAAGGAACAGTGTATAAGAATATTACTTAACAACAAATAATAAGTTGCTATAAAAATAAAATATTAGAATAAAGTCTTTTCGGAAATTAATCTTGTTAGATAAGGGGGACATAAACATTTTAAAATTAGTTGGGAAAATTAAGACTTAAGGGGCCTTACAACATTTAATTTTTTCAAGTTTTAATTTATTTAAGAATTGAGGGTTTAGGAAATACTTAGAAAATTGGTATACTGAAACTAAGGATGAAGGTGTTGTAGTAAATTTGTTTCTTGTACATTTATTTTTAACATTGTGTATTTGGGACTTAGACGTTTGGACTTATGTAATTTTTCACAGGTGTCTACATTTCGATTTTTTAAAAAAAAATTTTTTTTGACTTTCACATACTCATTGCTCAATTTAACTGTGCCAAGGTAAGGCATTTTATTGGGAACATAGATGGGCGTTTCCATGCACCGTTTGGCTATATCCCGAAGGACGGTGAACCCTTGCACGTAAACAACGCGTTCGAACACTCGAAAGGCCTCGAGACGCTAGCAGAAACGTATGACGTGGTACAGCAAAAAATCCTCGAATCTTTTCAAACAAATGCACAACGTTACAATCTACGGCGAAAACGAATTGAATATAATGTTGGTGACATAGTGTGGGTAAGACAGCACTACCTATCAAAAAAGGCGGAATTTTTCTCGAGCAAACTGGCCCCGAGATTCCTAAAATCTAGAGTGGCGGAAAAGAAGTCAGCTGTGGCCTACGAGCTGGAGGATATGGCAGGAAAGCAGAAAGGGCTTTTCCACATCAAAGATATGGTCAAGGCAGATTGACGTCTATAAAAGTCCACTCCATAAGGAGTAAAACAATACGGAGAAACGCACTCCTGGGCGCAAAGGCGAAAAATCTTGAATAAAATGGCAAGGGTTAAAAAGAGCACGTAGGAAAGCATACTTAAGTCATTTAATGTAAAATCAAAAATCTTATCCTGAGTAATGTCTAAAATCACAACTTATAATAGTTCCGAAAGCCCCACAAAATAATAATATTAAAAGCGGTAAAATTGAAAATAATAAATAGGTCACATCAGTATTACAGGGTTAAAAAAATAAAAAATAAAATTTGTGTTAAATTTGGTTAAAAATAAAATATTCTAAAAAAATAAAATATAAATACTATCCTCACAACTAAAATTAAAAGTAAAACATAAATAAATAAATAAATAAAGTTTAGTAAATTTAAAATGTAAAATATAGCACAAAGAGACACGAAGGTCCATAACACCTCCTCTGGGAAAATGGTGGATATAGGCGAAATTTATTATTTATGAATAAGATATTTTATTTTTTATTTTTTTAAGCGTTCACTAAGCCGGCTAAACCGACTTAGTAATCGTTTAGACATATCTAGAATCAATAGAAATGGGAGAGAAATAAAAATTAAAATTCCGAAATAAGTAATTAAAAAGTAGCAAGCTAATATGTAGCTGAAATCGAATGGCGTTATTACTGACATTAGCGCATAAACTGTCCGGAGTATAAAATAAATAATAATAAATATGATGATTGAAGGAAAGCGTGCTGAAATAACGCACACTAGGAGTTGAGGCTCTCCTACACAAGCCCAAAAGCTTCAGACGGGAGAAATAAAACTAAATATATATAAAATAATATTATGTATTTCGAGTAAAGAGGGAGAACGGCGGCCAATACATAAGTATGCCATCAAACCGTATCTTTACCCTGCTTTGTTTAGGAGAGGTACAGTGGGACGTCTAGCGAACTGAACATTGGTAATTCCTCGAATAACGGGCACTCACCTAAAAAAGAAAATAATAATAATTAAACCGGCAGTAAAATTTAAGTAAAAAGACCAATGCATGACGTGCAGCAGGAGGGTCGAATATAATATTAATAACTAGGGTATATAGCGCATAATTATGTAAGTTCAGTAGCCAAAACCTTTCCCTTATGCTTCTTTAAATAACGAATTTTGGAAAACATGAAAGTCAATAAAGACACATAATATTAATTATGAAACATGCTGTATTTTTATAAATTATTTGGATGCACTAAACTTTATAAACAAAGTATGAAAAGAGAATAAAAGGTGATACTGAATAAGAAGAATGAAAAGTTATGAATAATCCGAAAGAGTGAATATAAAATTTTAAAACACCATGTAGTATACAAAAATAGCATATAAATAATATAATGAAGATTGAGACGTCATGTAAACTAAAATATAATTATCGGTTCGCACGGGCAAACAATGCGACCCGAAGGAGAAACATAGCCCACAGCCCGAGGGCTATGATTTTCCATTTACATCAAGAAGCGGTCACTACGACCAACCTTGCTATAAGAATCGACCACAAATTGCGATTTGGCAAGATCTAGATTTCATTCATATTTTTCCCAGACCGAAAAACAACAAAACTATGAAAATAAAAGGTTAAAGAATAATTTAAAAAAAAATATATAATTAAATACAAGCTTAATACGTTAAAAAACCGCAGCGATGTAACTAAATAAAAGTCATATAAATGATCTGATAAATAATAAAATGCAACACTGCGAGACGTAGGCAATAAAATAAGTTGGGTGATAAACTTGGACAATTTGCACGATCATTGATGGAACTACTGAATGAATAAGTACTGATGAATATAAACTTTGAAGTTATAAATAACATTACTGAAAAGATAAAACCTGAAATAATATGATAAATAAAATAATTATTAAAAAGTAAAAATTTATACCGATAAGGGGTCGCGGGAGTTTGAAACACCGCCAGTATACCCCGATAACCGGAAATAAACCTGTTTCGAATAAACTATGAACAATAAAACTACTAAATAATGTAACGTGATTAAGCACGGCGAAGATAAAATAAAATAATGTAAAACCGATGATGGGATATTATTAACTACAATATTAAACTATACAAATGTAAAGAACATAATAAAGTGATTAATATCAGGGATGGTGGACTTAAAAAAAGTAAATGAGACTACATAAAAATGACAATTAATGTATAAGAAGGAGCCGAGCTATATACTCATAAAAGGTGGCGGAGGCGAACAAAATAACCTATCTCTTAAAAACAAAACCCTGCCAAAGGAAAGATGCCAAAAGAAAATTGCCAAGGAGAAATAGTTTTAGAAATAACCCATTATATCAAAAAAAAATAAATATTAAAATAAATAAATAAATAAATAAATATTTTAAAAAAAAAAATTTTTAAAGAAAAAATTATAAATAAATAAATTTATAATAATATAGAGCTTAAATTAAAATATATTAGTTTTAGGAAAAGACGGGACAAGTCATAGGATAAGTAGCAAGTAAATATTAAAAGTAGTTATAAGTATACTGTTCTATAAATAAAACATGTCATAGTATAAAAGGTAACGGGTAACAATAAGTTTTTCTTGTTTTTATTAAATCTTTCTGGGGAAAATAGAAAAGTAACTGCACTTAATTACTACACTTAATAATATTTTTGGTATTATACTGTTTTTGTTAAATAATAAGTCTACATAGTAATATTAAAATAAAACACAGGAGTCGTTACGGAGTAAATTAGAAGTAATAAAATAAATACTACTATTGTTGAAAGTGGAAATAGAACATTTTGAAAAAATTATAGAAAGTTGATATTGACATTGTGAATACATTGGGAGTTATTAAAAGTAAATATTTGAAAATTCTAAGAAGGGGACTAAATTGAAAACTAAAGGGGTGGCTTTACCGAAAAATGGAACTTGTCCTTGACACCTCAAGAACCAAAATAGTACCGAGAAGTCAAACACCAACCCACACACACCACATGAACAAGTAACTCCTAGATACTGCTGCTGTTTTTTCTAAATTTCAGGACGCGGGGTGAGCATTGAACCATACTAGCGAAAGACGGGCAAACATATATAACAACAAACATGCAAGGAGCTGACAGCGACGAAACCACTATAATACGAAGGAGAAACGCTGCCAGAGAGAGTAACGGCGAGTACGAAAAATCGGAAGACTACTACTCCGCAGCCGGCGATAAGGTTTATTGATATAAATTAGACATTCAATGAGTGACAGTTTAATCAAAATCGAGTTTGCATGAAAGTTTAAAAATAGACGCTTTAGAGTGCAGAAAAGTCCCGTAATGAACTAAACTCGCGTATGTGTTCACAAACTAGTCTCCTCCGTGTCCGAAAGGAAAATATCAAGGGAAAATTAAGCTATCATGGTGAAAGGGTTGAAGTGGCAAGAAATGGACAGAACAATTTTTAGTATAATAAGTACATGTAAATTAATGATAAAGTTTATTTTGAAGATTAATAACTAAAGATTGGTGGTTATTACCACATATGTTAAAAAGTTGTAATAATTATCGAGTACTAAATTTTTTCTTGTTGATGTATAGAAATGTAATATCATGTTTAATCATACTAAAGGATATTGTTAAAGAATATGTAAAATGTAACTTCAAGATCTGTAAAGAAAAGTTGGAAATGTAAAATTAAATAACTATATAAAGAAAATATTTAAAGGTTTATGGTAAAGGACACGATCGTTGATGGTACTATATAAAAGAAAACTAATTAAATAACTTAACAATCTAAATATATAAATACATATAAAGAAAGTTTGGACAAATAAAAAATATTGACTATAATATAGTTGAAAAAGGACAGCTAAGTTTTCAATGAAATAATACTAGAGTATAACTATATAAAAAAGTCATAATTTTTAGACGCTACTGATATAGCTATGAAGGTTGAAAATAGGGATATAGGTGAATTTTCTTCTACTTTCCACTGATAGGTCAGCATTTCCGCTCGATTTTGGATTTTGTTTTTGGTCTAGGCGTTGTCCCTGTTGTTGGTTTAGGGTGCACGAGGTCGCGCACGACGTTCACTAGCCGGCATTGTAATGTTTGGGGTTCGACATATTTAGATTCTATAAAATCGTACGTAGAACGATAGGCCCCAACATTGCCGGCGAAATGTCGTCGACATAATTCGCCGTACTTTAAACGTCCCTATTCGGTGTCGGCGGTCGCTAGCGCAGACCGGAGAGAATCTCGTACTCACTTGTCCCGCATATCTCCTACGAGAAGTGGCTCCCTTCCTTTGGCGTGAGTAAATTTCTATTACTAAAGTAATTCATAGGACTCTGGCTTAGACCATCCTTTTCTTGTTTTCTAGAGGGTTTTTTCTTGTTATCTAATTGGCTTGGATTATCGCCTCCACTATCAACTGTAACATCAATTGAGAATTCGCCGCCGCAAAGACTACCTACGCGCGACGGCGATTGAAGTCAACCACGTGTTCGCCCTTGACGGATGGACCACACTTATATAGTTCTGAGGACGAAAGTATCTGCCCGACGTAGCAGCAAAGCAGCTAGAGTTTCGACCAGCAGGCTGATGCAGCACGTGTACGCCGCGGATTCAGTCAAGGTACAAGCACTCCGATTTTATGTAAGGTCTAGGCAACTCTTTAGTTTTCCTCGAGTGTTCCGAATTCGATATAATAGAGGGGTGTAAAACGTAGCAGGGGCGTAAGGTTCGAAATACCCTGAAGCTAAGGACCCGGTAATAAACCGGATAGTGAAACTAATTTCGATTAATCATAGTAAAAATAATTAATTAAAAAAACATTTCAAAATTAAAAATAAACCAAAAGGCTAAAATAATTAAAGGTTAATAGCAAATTATCTGCCGCGTGTCGCGCGGCGAAAAAGGTTCAAAGTACATCAGTGGTCGTGTCAATTATCAAGCGTGTCGATTAACTAGTGTATCTAAGTAAATAAATTGTGCTAATTAAAATGTCAATGTTAATAAACTAAAAATAGTAGTCACTGTAGAAACCTTAAAAATCAACATAGTATAACTTAATTTTTGTATCGGTCATTATCATCGCCATCCGCGAGATAAACGAGAGTGTTAATGCTGTAAAGTGATATTATAAAGTTTAAGAGAAGGAGTCTGGAAGGCGTTTGTGGGAAACATTATAAAATTAACCTTGAACCCGCATAGAGGGAAATAAATCTTTAGTTTCGAAATACAGTCTTTCTCATTTGAACGGGAAGAAGTGCGACTCCTCACAGGTACAGAACACGCCAAGTCGGCCACCAGCGCGTATTTTAATACCAGCTATTCACCACCCACCCCTTCCGCTGAGCGAACCGGATAGCTGAGCTGGTGGCCTAGGACTTAGGCAGCGGCACTGGAGGGTTTCCTCAGTGTCTGCACAGGGGAAAAGGACTGGGGACGTGCGAGAGGTAGGGAAACCTCTCGAGAGGACCTGGGTATGGCGCCCGCTCGTCCTCAGGACGGGACTCTATGACATTGCCTAAGATAGCAATATTACCCAGGCCCCCTCGAGACGCAGGAAGAAGAACGCGCGTCCCGAGAACTTGTCGCCGGACTCCACTAGGGTCGCATCACCTCATCAAGGTGAGGAGCCCGGACCACTGCATAGGTTGACCGTGAGTGTGACCGACCCTGAACAGAATGGGTCTTCGTGGCCAACTCAGCAAGGGCCCATTAACTCCCTCTCGAGGGAAGCAGTGCTGAGCTGTCAAATTACACTTAAAATAATAGTAAATCACACAGTAAAAGTTTTCTTGAATTAAAGTTATTGCAATGAAGTCGCCCATTTTTTAATACCACGCCTCACAGAAAAGACAGATGAAGGAAGAATTTTGTTTTACCTCCAAAGAGTTTCATTTTCAAATGTTCTTATAGCAAGTGGCCAGTTCTGAAAACTTTCAGCGTGACGAGGTGTCAAAATATGTCATTAATGAAATATTTTGTTCTGTTTTCAGATTATCGGTTCGCTATCAACGTATCTGATAATACTAACACAATTTGCAACCGCTCCGGTTACTCCGCGATTAGATTTATAGGCCGAGAAATCGACAATCATTATGAATGAGCTTTCACATAAAGGATATTAAAAAAATTGGGCCGAAAATACCTGCGTATATTGGCGTATATTTATTGCTGATTGCAAACTTTAGGTTGGAATACCTTTAAGCAAGGTAATATACCTGCGGTATAATACAAGACTGGGGGACGACGAATATAACATCCCACAGCTCTACTGGCCTACGTGATGACCGGATTACCGATTGCTTGTCGCCGCGCAAGCGACCTCGAATCTGTGACCAGACTGGAGGATGGAGAATTTCGCCCAAAAATCTTGTAGTAAGACACGAGGTTAGCCCGCTGGCTAGCACTTCTCAGTGGCGTAGCTTGACTGTGGATTGTATTGTACTTAAAGTCTTTACGTTTACCCCATGCGGGACAGAGTGGATTATTAACTTTGTAACTCCCTGGTGTGGCGGTTTCGTTTTGTAATTCACAAATAAATTACTGAAATTTTCTTTATTAGTTATCATGAACGTTGCAGATAGGTGTAATTTAAAAAAGAAACTGCCTAATTTAATTGCCTAAAATTGAAAACCGTGGCATAATAGGAGTATGTGAAACATGGAACTGCTTGATTGCCAGGATGTCCTCGTAAGCGTATTCGAGCTGAGACGTAAATAGTCATACTTTAAAGGAGTCGTTGCTGGCGGGCCGGATTAAAGCCCGTCGCGGGCCGGAGTTGGCCCGCGGGCCGTACTTTGCCCACCACTGCTTTAGACACTCCTTGACCATGCGCGCATCTTCTGAGAAAAACCAAACTCCTGGCAAAAACCAAAACAGTACATTTCATTATAAATAGGATAGAAAACGAATTTACCGTGTGAAATTTGTAGGACCCGACGTTTCGGTGACGTTGCAGCCGCCGTTGTCTAGGGTAGACTAAGTAGACCGTCTACCCTAGACAACGGCGGCTGCAATGTCACCGAAACGTCGGGTCCTACAAATTTCACGCGGTAAATTCGTTTTCTATCCTATTTATAATGTCAAACAACCGCGATAGTCTTCGATTTTATACAGTGCATTTCGTCTGGATAAGACAAGGCAAAGTCTATATACGAAAGTAAGAAGGTCTCCAACAATCCTCATAAGAAGCGAAACGGATCTGAACACTTGGACGCTCTGAACACTTGGATCGAGGAACACTTCGACGCTACTCAAATCTTCTAAGTATTATAGCACTCATTTTATTATATTATTTATTTATTTGTATATTTTATTTATTTCATTTTACATATCTTATCTAAGGTTACATAAGGAAAAACAATTACTTTCAAATTAAATATAGCGACAAGTTAATTCATCCCAATCCCATGCAACCCGAGGCACGTCACATATTTAACTAGGCCTACGCCTGTGCCAATATGTGCGATTCATATGTTTTATATTTTTTATTTAATTTAGTTTTTAATTTCTTAAAACTTAGATAGAAAATGTATTATTAATTGAATATGGTTGGCAACGCTGTCGACATTACTTTATACACGCATACACGGTGGTTGCACACGCACATACACCATTACAGAGAGCCACTTAATAACATGCTCCCTGTTTATTTTTATCAAATTATTGCCATTTATGAATTACTGTTTTATGGTGCTAATTTTGTTATTAATATATATTTTCAATTATCGGCCATAACAGATCTTGCCATTTTCGCATTAATGACGTCATGGCGCGAGTACAAATCCCCTGCGTCTAGATGCATCCAGAAGCCGTAGACAAGTTTGGTCGGTCATAATTGTTGTATTAAATGTTATTTTTGAAGATATTAGTCTTCGCACGCAAACCTCGAACGTTATGTTATAGAAATAATATTCACAAATAGGTTTGAAGCGGGATAGGTAACCCGACATCACGTGGTAAGAACCACGGTGGAGTGGTTCTCGTCGGGGCGCGAAGGGAGTTGAATGCTTTCTAAAGGGATGCTTGGAGCCCGACGAATCCTTAATGGTTCTGGTTTACATTTCCGTCCATGTTGCTCATAGCGGACACGCATTTGCATATCGCATGTCTCTATATTACTGAGAGTTTCGACTTTAGATCGCAATAATTGAGCTGGTAGTGATAGCATACCACCTGTTTTTGCTATCAAGTGTGCGAAGTAACTTATTTGTCATTTGGCGTTTTATAAATAAGCGTGTATTTCCTTCCGCTTAGAAAGAAACTATCGTCGGACCAGTACATTGTGGAAATGCCATAAACTACGTAGAAACGTATAGATCTATATTAATATTGTCAGTTTTTAGCAACATGTTGGAGAAGGTAGTGTACGATCATCTATATTAAGATTTCGCTAGCTCGTTCACAGAGCGCCAATACGAGTTTCTCAATAATCAGTCGGTCGTTATAACCTCGTCCATATTACTGACTATAATTTGGGTGGTATGGATCGTCGAAATCAGGTGGACTCGATATATGTTGACTTCTCAAAGCCTTCGATCGCGTCAATCATGCTGAGCTAATAATCCCTGTCGTCTATGGGCATACACGGAGATCTGTTTAGGTGGATAGCATCCTACTTAGTCAAGCGAAGGCTGACCGTTGTTGGTGGATTTAGTTCTAGTTTTTTGGACTTTGAGTCTGGTGTCCATAGGGATGCCATTTAGGGCCATTACTTTTTAATGCTTATATCAACGACATCGACACTTCCTTCAAACACTACGATTACCTCATCGATGCAGATGATTTGAAAGTCTTCGTCAATTGTCTACTGATCCAGATAGACCTGAATCGCTTTACTCGTTTTTGTGATCAGCTTAAACTTTCTGTAAATGCAGCTAAATGCGATGAATTCGCAAAATATCAATTTGATTAGCTGTAAATATACAATTGGAAAACTCGAAATCCTAAAAGAAGGTCGAGTCCGCAGGCTTTTATTGGATAAGCACATATATTCAGTCATCAAGAGGGCTTACTTGCTGTAAGCCCTCTTACAGTTTTATTTTGAAAGTTCATAGATCTCTAGGAGCAATAATAATATAAGTACATCTTTGAGGAAGGTTTATATCACATAAGAACGTAGCCTGATATAATTTGCTTCTATTATTGGTATCCACAAAATATACCACACCAGCTGAGGATTGTCACCTCTATTTCCGCTCATTTTCCTCTGACATGTCACACGTTGAAGGCCTGCAACGCTATGGTTTAGAGACTCGTTCCGTTTCCGTTCCTTTCTAGAGAGAAATTCCGGCGAGTAGCATGAGCTATGTCGCTTTTATACAAAATAGTTCATTCTGGGTTGGGCAGTCTATATCTCCTGGGTAGGGTGAGTATATGAGCGCTTACCCGACTCACACGCGATCCATCGACTTTTGACGTATCATTGGTTTTATAGTGTAATAAAATCAATGGACGTATGTAGGCGCAACACAAAATATGGTGCTAATTCATTACTGCCACGAAGTCATTTCATGTCTGGCTGTAGAACACCCTAAACTTGTTTTTTGAAAATAAATATGATTTAATTTATTTGAATTGCATACACATGCACGTACACCTTACATTCACACACATAACACGATGTGATTGTAAATATACTTTTGACACGTCCAAGTCCGATTTTTAGCCGCCATTTGGATACGACGTAAATGTATTGTAATGTAATATAACGAAATTTAAATGTTTTATTAATTAGATATAAGTATATATTTATAAGACTTTATTATGTACCATGTTACAATTACCTAACATTTTAGGTTTCAATATTTAAAAATATACAAATCAATATAATAACTTTGTAACCAGTATGTTGTTAAAAAAGTCGTTAAATCAACATCACCCACTCCATATATCATGCCTATATATCAACACCACCCAATTCATCCTTTTCCTTCTCCCATCCTCTAATGTAAGCACTATGCGTTATCAAGGCTTCATTCATTGAAACTATTGTTGAAAACATCTCATCGGCCAAAAATATTGTATTTAATGTAACTGCATTATTTTTGTAGCGCTGTATATGTTCCTTAATAAATAAATAATTTACAACATTATTGGTTTACTTGCAATAATTACATACTAAATATATTATATTTTCAAAACTGTTTATTATATTTGCTGTTATTAATTATGATTTTTGGCAAGTACCTATGTATCCAGTGATGCATTGCTTCAGGAATTGTAAAATAAAATAATCGCCAACCAAAGACATATATTTTAATTATTTTGTGTCAATAAGATGTTTTATTTATATTTATTTATAAAAAACTATTTAGATTTTTTTTACATAATGATTTTGCGTCACTCTTAACTAGGCAGAGCTTGTTCCAAGGAAAACGCAAATTTTATATAATACTAGCCTTTATACGCCAAATTTATATGATTCGAAATTCAAATTCGCCGCTTAAAAATTCATTCGACTATAAAAAAAGAAGAACTCACTCCTGTCTTCGCGGTCGCATTCGAAATTCAAATTAGCCGCTTTGAAATAAGAAGAATTTTGTTTTTATTGAGGACACTAAAAAAATTCCTTTGGTCCGATCGGCACCAAACTTCACAGGAACTATCTCCAAATTAATCTAAAGTTTCCCTCAAAATTTCATCAAAATCGGTCGAGCGGTTTAGTAGTCCATAGCGAACATACAGACAATCATTTATATATATATATATATATATATATATATATATATATATATATATATATATATATATATATATATATATATATATATATATATATATATATATATATATATATATATATATATATATATATATATATATATATATATATATATATATATATATATATATATATATATATATATATATATATATATATATATATATATATATATATATATATATATATATATATATATATATATATATATATATATATATATATATATATATATATATATATATATATATATATATATATATATATATATATATATATATATATATATATATATATATATATATATATATATATATATATATATATATATATATATATATATATATATATATATATATATATATATATATATATATATATATATATATATATATATATATATATATATATATATATATATATATATATATATATATATATATATATATATATATATATATATATATATATATATATATATATATATATATATATATATATAGATTATTTTTAATTTAAAATTTTAAAGTTTAGTATTAAGACAAGGTGTTAGGAAATTGTTATAATAAATTAAAAAATAAAATAAACAAAAAAATCATTAAAATATCTGATAATCATTACACAATTAAAGTAGTAGAAAATAATTATAAAATAATTCCAAGTACAAAATATTATGTTAAAATATGGTTTAATTTGCTAAGGAAATTGTTATGACGGCCACAAGTCTCAGATGTCTGTTTTCGAAAAGCGAGTAATCAGAATAATTGCAAAGGCAGATCAAAGATACTCGAAGATTAATTTTAAAAGCCTAACAATTTTAACATAAAATTCTCTCTATTTGCACAAGTATTTGGTCAGAATTTACGATAAGAAAAGAAGCCACGATCTACATAATTTAATCTGTTTCTAGTAGGGTTACGATGGGCCTCCTGCATCAGCAGGATATCACACTGTAAGTGTTTGCACATTTCACAAAGTAAAAGTTCTTCAAAGCAAGATAGTCTTTCGATATTTATCGAAACAGTCACTAAGGCTGGTTTGATACTGTAACGTTACCCGATTAACCTTTTATATGCCTAAATGAGTTCTTAAAACCTCAATAGGTCCAATCTTTAAACCTTAATAATTCAGTCACGAGTCGTAAGGGCTCGGGTATGGTCGCCAGATGTCCCGCTACTTGGCCTACGGAGATATCCAAACCTCAAAAACGCTCGAAAAGGTCGCCATCTTTTACCTGCTCGTAAAGCTAAATGTTAGCGTTCGTCGGAATGTACTCCTCTCCTCAAATCCCTCGCACCCTCATCCTGCATTGCCCTTTAGCTAGCTGTAGCAAAGCTACTGTTTGGTATACTGTGCTTGCGCGGTCCTCTCCCTTACGTTGCGGTGAAACGGTGTCTACCGAATCTGTCGCGGATCCTTTGCCCGGCTGTTTACCCGGAATCGGGTAGCCGATGGTCGCTTCAAGAGCAGTCGCCGTAAGGTCAACAACTACCCCCGCTCTATAGAAAACAGTACTGCTTCCAGACTCCCCCGACTGTTAGTCAGAATGCATAATCGATTGGCTTACGCCGCACGGTGCGCATACCGTCCAGAGCGCCAGAAGATTGACTCCCGGGGGAAACTAGCCCTCAGGCTAGAGTCCTGCCCGGGCTCGCACTTCATGCGTGGAGGTCGACGGATGGGTGTTGACCCGTGAGTTTGACCGACCCTGAACAATTGGATCTTCGTGGCCAACTCAACAGGGCCCATTAGCTTTTTGAGACAGTTTCTTTAAGACAACGCGAATCACTACTTCGTTAGCCACTTGCTTTGATAATATTCTTTGAAACTGTAAATGCACAGATGAAGCAGATATTTACAACCTCCATATTTCTTCATATTCTACACCATTTGCAAACTGGCTATACTCTGTAATCTCTTGTTAGTCCAAAAACATCGGTTTACCCCCGGTTTTCTTATAGTAATTGCTCCTTCCTAATATGAAGTAGTTAGTAAGATATAATCAGTTAGCTGTGAGCTGTCACCGGAGGCGGACTTTCCTTGAAACGGGATCGCGTGACTGCAAGAACATTTTATAAATTAGGGAAACACACGAATCGACTATAAAATAATTTCATCGCCGCCCCCGCGTCCACATTCTTGAACAATTCATATAGGATACACTGTTAATTTGTTAATCGATGCTGTCGCTTTTTATGATGACATAATCTATTTTGAAAATTAGTGCTATTGGATAACCTATCGTAATGAAATGTGTTTCCCTTTCTGAGTATTAACTAAATTAAATTCAGTTCAACGCTGTGTGCCTAATGAAAGGAATGTCAGGCGAGGGAATAGTCAGCAGCTGTCGATTAGGTAAGTTTAATTATTTCACAACAAAAGCCACACCGAAAGTTTTCGGAATAAAAATAAAAAAAATAATAATGGATCAGATTTTTTTTTTGAAATGTTATCCGTGAACACTTTTATATGTATACATCATTTTATTCTACTCCTCTTTGCTGACCTCCGAAACATGCTTTTCATATTCTTCGACAAACACTTCTGGCGATGAAAACAGTTGACCGCGTAATTTGTTTTAAATTTTTGGAAAAAAGAAAGCCAATAGGCGCCCATTCACTCAGTATCAAGGGTGGGTCCCTAATGTATGTTTTTTTATCATATTGTAATTGTGATATTATGTTGTCTTAGGTCTTAACATATAATAATTGGCTATAAAAAGTTAAATTTAGTCATATATTTAGGCCGTTTCGGGAAGTTTCGGGAAATTTATAATAAACAACATTTGCTTAATACTATATATTTTTATTAAAAAACTTTTATATATTAATAGAAGTTAAGAACTTTTACATGAATTGCACGAAAAATCATCACAGTACAAAAATTTGGTAGTAGAAAACATTAATGTACTGCTAATTTATGTTCTTCCTTGCCTGTCTTTGGTCAAGCACAAACTCCTGCTCTTCATTTGGCACTTTGTCTTCTCTTAGACAACAACAAAGTTTAATTTATTTATATTTGCATTACCAAATGTCGAAAAGATCTCTGCTATGCTGTATACAATCATTTTTTCGTATCAGCAAATAATCTTTTTTAATATTTGATAAGGTTTTTGCATTTCAAATGTTAAGCATTTTAGCTGAATGACTCTTATGTAGGTATGTGTGAAACCGTAAGAAGGGACGATTTTCTACAAATATTTTCTACCTTTTGATACAAAAGCTCAGCAATGTGTAAACATTATGGTCCTTTGATAGTATTTCTCTAGGAGAAATGTTAAGATGTAATATATTCCATTCAGAACATTTCATGACATCATCGTATGTCGGCAATACGTTGCCCTTGATATCTTTTACGCTCCCAAATATAGGGCATTGATTACTTTGTTTTCAAGTTTCCATAGTAATTTAATAATTATGAAAGAGAAAATAATGTAACGAATGTAATTAAACGCGCGCAAAACATTACTCTTATATTATTTTTGTGGCACTGAAACCAGATTACAACTATTAGAAGTAGAAGTAGAAAAAAATATTTTCAAAACCCGATCTGGGTATAGAAATTACATATAACAAAAAATAGTATTTCTACAAATGAAATTACATTTCAAATTATAAAAAAGTGTATAAAAAACATTTAATTGTATAAAAAATTGTGTAAAAAGTGTATAAAAAACATTTAACAATTACGATACTATGTGACGCGATACGTGCGCAATCACTTTCGACTATATAGCCTCCCAAAGTTATAAAAGAAAATTATTTTTTAAGATTGGACGGCTTAATAACCTTTGACACTTAAAAGCAACACAATAAAATGCGTTTACTTTGCAAAACAATATTTCAAGTGGTTTAAGATGTCGTTCCTTAACACCACTATTTTAGTAATAATAATAATAATAATTAAACGCTTTATTTGCTCAAACAAAAAGGCGATCTTATTGCCTAAAAGCGTTATCTTACAGCTAACCTATTTTATACGCTTGAATCAAATTTGGGGATCGATGTTTGGGCTGTTACACTGAGAATAAATTTATAATATACTAGAGGACCCGGTGAACTTCGTACCACCTAAAATTGATTTGGTTGTAACTCTTCATTAGCGTTTATGGATCCTAATACACCCTGCAAATCCAATTCATTGAAATCTATAATATGGCCGAATCATGTACGGTTTGAGTTTCGAAATGAAAGTCGTTTGTAATTAAAATAAATTCAATGTATTTAATTTACATGATGAAATATAAATGCTTTCTCGACTTTTCCGACCGTTTCGACTTTTTTGCATTTTTCGACTTTTTGGATTTTTTTGGCTCTTTCGACTTTTTAGACTTTTTCGACTTTTCTGACCTTTTCGACTTTTTCGACGTTTTCGACTTTTTCGATTTTTTCGACTTTTTTGACTTTTCGACTTTTTGACGTTTTGAAATTTTACACAATCGCACGGAATGAATTACAGTTATGGATGGCGCACCTGTCAAACAATAGGATCGCCGCGAACGCCATCTATTGAAAGTGGCCCATTTTCCAAAATGAGCAATTTCGATTTTTTTCGTTTTCCAGTTGTTTCTTTTAATTTTTTCTAAATATTTTTTTTTCTAAACCACCCCTGAATCAAGGCGAACAAAACAAAAACAATAATAATTCAAATCGGTCTAGTCATTTTCGAGATCTTGCGAGACTAACGCACGGCGATTCATTTTTATATATAAGAAGAAGATTACGGTGTCTAATTGACCTAATAAGACAACATATTGTCACTATTACAAATGGATTTGAGAATTAAAAAATAATTGTCGCATTCGGAACTGTATGGAGGAATTCTTACTTTCCCAGCCAACTAAAATTATTCTGAATGCGGTTTTCTATGTGAATGATTTTTTAAGCCTAAATATCTATTTTGAAATATCCATGGAATGAAACATCTATTTTTTTACGGAAATATCTATAGACGTAAATATCCATTTTGACTATCCCACAAGACGATTAAGACCATTCCCTAATTGAGGTCTGTCTCCTCCGTGTATTCCTCCACGATAGCGCCAGAATCCTTCACTCGATTGAGTTGAAATTTGGCATGCTGGCATTATTTGATCAATGCAAGAGTTGAAAGTGGTTGAAATCGGTTCATCAGGCGGAGCGCTAGTCATACTTAAATCTTGTAATATTAGACGTAGATACTTGACATTCGGTACACAGATGCGTCGTTGGGCCGAAAACAAATCGGGATTTTAGTTGGAATATCTTTTATACAAGCGGTAAAAATAAATTAAAAGTTCCTCAATATCATAATGGAAAATAGCCATTTTAATACCACGGGAAAAATACAACAAAAATACGACAAATATACTATATTTGCCAACACAATCACGACACATTCACTTTGGTAGGGGAGAGGGGGTAACAGGGGGGGGGGGGGGTTGACGTTGAGTAGGTTGGGGGTTGGCAAATGAGAGGGGGGAGGGCTTCTCTTCTTGCAGGGAAAGTCTTGGGGTGATACAGCCGATTTTTTTACTAGCTTATTCTTTTTCTTCTATCTTTCGCATATTTTATTAACCTACAACTAAGGTTGGCTGCTAAAAATGTAATATTTCTCTATTAAGTCCGCCTTTTACAGCATTATTATGTGCAATAAAGATTTTACTCATTAATTTGCTTATCGAAGAATTTATTGTCTTATTTTCAGACTTGTGCGATGAACATGGCGACGATCAACACATCACCATCAGCGCCGTCCGAGCCAAAGAGCGTGGCGACTAGAATAAGGCGCTCTTGCGAGAATTACATGTTCAAAAAAATTTTCAGAGCCAAGAATGTCTACGATTCTGTGTTCCCAGTTTTGATACTGACCTCATTTGCCGGTTTGACCCCGTATTACTTCGTTTGTTCCGCTGGAGTGACAAAAGTCAAAATCAGTTATATCCGCCTCATTTGGTCGTTGTTTATAATGTCGGTAATATGTGTCTGTTCTACTATTTTGAGAGAACCCAAGGGTACTGTGACTGTTGTGTTATTCGGTGATTCTTTTATTCACGCCATCGGCGATTGGTTTCAACTGATCGCCTCAACAGCTACTGCTTTCATCAATATAACTATATCGATCGTTCGGAGGAAAAATATTACAAATGTCCTGAAAGCTTTTATGGAAGTGGACGAAATGTTTTTAAGTCTAGGAATAGCTACAAAGTATCATAATTTGCAAGCCTTGCTGTGCCTTTACGGCATTTACCATGTTTTAGGAACAGCAACTGCAATCGCCGGATTAGTGTTCACCGTTCAGCAAGGCGATTCAGTCCCAGATTATTCATTCATGCTGACGTGTTTTATATCCCTTTACATAATTATAGCTGTGGTTTTTATATTTTGCGTATACATATTACTTCTAACTAGGAGGTTTCATAGCCTCAACGGTGTGCTGCAGCGCACAGAAATAACAATCAATGAATCAATCAAAATCTTATCACTCCGTCGCATCCACTCGAGCCTCTGTGACATCGCTGATCTTATCAACAAATGCTTCAACATTCAAATCCTCATCATCATCGGAATCACCTTCATCATCACCGTCTTCCACTTCTTCTACATCCTCGAGGGCGTCAGTGGCTCCAAAAAGGATAATAAAGCATTCTTCTTCATCCTATACTGCTTCGGTGTCTGCTTCATACAGCTTAACAACTTCTTGCTCATCACCCTCAACTGTACAATATGTAAATTCAAGGTTTGTTTTATTTTTAAATTTAGAAAATAATAATTTCAACCTTTGCAGTACATAAATAAAACACCAATTATGAGCGGGTGTTACTTTAAGGACGGCCGCGAGCGGTCTCGTCGCGCGGTCCCGTCGGCGTATGCACCGCGTGTGTACATACCTGTGCGGATCAATAATGGTAACATCGCAACACCCAATTCGACGCAGGAACTGCGTTAGTACACTTCGTCTGAAAATCCCCAAAGCCCGCGTCGGAAAGGGTAGCACAAAACACCTACCTGAGCGATCAAGTACATAGGAATTTAGAATTGGTCATTATTATCGCCTCAGTATCTTTTACGCGTCGGTGGGCCACACTCGCACATGAGGTGCAAGGAAGTTTCCTCTGCCTAATGGCATAACCTGCACATTTTCGTGTCCCGGAGGTTAAGGTTGTATTCGGGCAGCATATAGAAAACATGTATAGATTTGACTAATGCTAAGGTTAGGTCACTTAATGTTGTTTTTTTGTAAAATATTGAATTTAATCTATTTCAGGCATTGGAAACGGCGGCAGTGGTTCATAAACTGCTGAACGTGGATAACATAGATGACGATGTTAAAGACAAGGTATATCTCTTTCTATTTATTCCTGTATGTAATATTGATAGCCTCAAAAAAATGCTCCAAATTCTGAACTTTAAAGACTCAACACATTGAAGTCAGTTTTTTATTATTTTTTCAAAACAACTTACAGACTAATTCAATTCATTATTTTATTTATATCCCAATAAAATGATGTACTAATGTCTCAATTTAATTTTTAATTTATTTAAAATTAATTACAATCACAATCGTTTAATATTCACTGTTTTATAAACTAATGGCCAAGCAGTAACCCTGCCATGTTAAATGTCACCGATTCTAGGATGAACATTGTATTATTTTTATTAACTACGAGTTACACAAATTCATTTAATTCAGTTGATTTACCTTCAGAATCACGAAAACGCTATCAAGAAATCGTAAAATTCAACTTAACTGTCAAATGTTAACTGTACCGCCATCTTGATTTTCGAATTTTTATTCTTGTCAAGCAACGCCATCTATGATCAAGCTTAGTACTAAAATAATTTTCGGTTTTTCACATTTTTCTCACTTTTCCGAGAGATTTTCCGGATTTTTTATTGCCTATAGTAAGACCGAAGTGATTATGAACAAAACAAAAAAAGAATCATCCAAATCGGGTTAGCCGATCGTGAGTTATTAGGTAACATACATAAAACCCGACTCATTTTTATTATATAAGATATAGTTAAGCAAAAGCATAATTTAATAAGAATGAGGTAATTTTTTAAATTTTAACTAAGGGAACAGTTCAAAGGTTCAAAGTTGATTAAATAAAAAAATCCCTGCAAGTTTACAATTATTATATACATTATTTATAATTTCTATTTTAATCATATATCTGGCAAAAAGAAAATGTAATCACATTAGAAATTTGAATAACTATATAAAACCTATAAACTATCAATAAACTATACAAAATCATCAGAGACTATCGCGGTCGTTTAACATTATAAATACGATAAAGAACGAATTTACCGCGTGAATTTTGAAGCATACAGCGACGTTGCAGCCGCCGTTGTCTAGGGTACCTAGACTGAAAGAGCTGTCAATCCGGAGTTCCGCGGGTAGGTCGCATACTCGGCGCGCGTGAATTTCGAAAGTCCGCCGTGCATACAACACTCACTGTATTCTGTCTTACGTCCTTGCGTTCGGCTTTCGGTGGTGGGAACATTTTAAGAAGAGGGTTCCACGAAGAAGAGAGTTTGTAACCGTCGTCTCCGTAAAATTCGGGATTCTTCTTATTTCAATGGGTTACCGGATCATACGAGGAAAGTAGAATTGTTCTTTGGATAGCACAATGGGATTTTGAAACTGCAGCCACTGGTTACTTCCTGTATAAAATTTGAGGCCTTAAAAGGATATAATACCACTGCAAACCCCGAGTGTGTATAAAATCTAATGCAGCCTACGTTGGACAAACGAAACGGCTCATAGCAACTCGATTGATGGAACACATCGAAGCTGTTAAAAACGTTCAGCGAGAAAAATCGGCAATCTGCGAATATATATTTATTTATTTATAAGTACTTATTACAATGGTTACGACTAATTATACCAAACAAGTTCAAGAATCAAACATAAACAGTTCAGAGAAACCGTCACATCGTGTTTGGCACCTGCCTAAAACTCATCTAACTAGGTCAACTAAGGCCTGTATCTAGATGAGCTAATTACAATACGTATAATGACAATGATAAGCACGTCATATCAGGTAACTACATATAACTAAACAAAATATTTACTAGCTATAATATCTATAAATATATATATTAGATAAATATATACAAACATACATATAATATAATGTAATAACATAAACATACATATAATATATATATATATATATATATATATATATATATATATATATATATATATATATATATATATATATATATATATATATATATATATATATATATATATATATATATATATATATATATATATATATATATATATATATATATATATATATATATATATATATATATATATATATATATATATATATATATATATATATATATATATATATATATATATATATATATATATATATATATATATATATATATATATATATATATATATATATATATATATATATATATATATATATATATATATATATATATATATATATATATATATATATATATATATATATATATATATATATATATATATATATATATATATATATATATATATATATATATATATATATATATATATATATATATATATATATATATATATATATATATATATATATATATATATATATATTGGATAGCGGAAGTAAGCACTGGATGCAGTTTCAAAATCCAAATAACAATTCTACTTTCCTCGCATGATCCGGGAAGCTATTCAACTAAGAAGAACCTCGAAATTTAATAGAGACGACGGTTACAAACCCTCTTCTACGGGGAACCGTCTTCTTATAGGAAGCCTTTAAGAGAAACGTCTGTAACGTACCTTAAGTCCATTACATGCGATCAACAAATGTATCGATTTCCAGTGAAATCCACAGATACAATTCAGCTATTATTTTGACTCGTGCAGCTATGAATCAGCACGATGAAACAATACTTTTACTCGGAATATTTTGGTTTGCATTATTCACGGCCTATATAAACCGGCGAAAAAGCAACCAAATTATCATTCCTCGAGTGGTCATGTCTCCAGATAGCGACGGCACACTTCGGTGTCCCGGTTTCTCGGTCACATGTCATTCCCCGAGTGATCACCTTCCCCCAAGGTTGCGACGGCATTCGGCACTCTCTCTCACGAGTAAGGTCAACGAATCCGGCTTTTTGGTTTCCTTTCCGCATTCTCCCTGAGTCTCGAAGAATCAGTCTGTAATCCCACAGACTCGAGCCGTGCCCAGTGCAAGATACTAGGAGCACACGCACAATCCTCATACACTACCCCCACATAACCTCCGTCGCGCAACCCTCGCGTCTCGATAAAGTAATCCGGGCACTCGTTTACGGCAAGCGTTATAACTGGCAATATTCAAACCTTCGATCAATAAATTCCTTCTACTTCGTTCAAAACCGCCTTTCAATACGGAGATAACTCGTAAGTTGATACCACCACTTCACACCGAACAATTTGGAGTCTTGTGAGGGGTGGTCCCTCACACGTCTTTATTAAAGGCATCGCAATCTATATTCCTATGCTCTACCAAATGTCACGACTTTGTTTCAATTTTCATAAGATGCATGCTGGTAGTATTCGTGCATATTCCCAGAATAAATGCTCCAGGGCAGAACCTATATTCTGAAAGATTTCTGAACTACCTCCAACGATTTTCTATATACATTATTATTTCAGCTTATGCAGTTCTCAATGCAGTTGAACCACCGCACACCGCAGTTTTCAGCCTTCGGACTATTCCCCCTCGACAATACGCTACTTTTTACGGTAATTTTTACGTTATATTACATTACTTTGTTACGTTGAATAATTCATACTCTCTGGAAATCAATTACTAATAGTTACGAGTTTTTTAATAGTTACTTCCTTATAGTGGGTGAATCAGTACGAGCAGGTAAGCAAGTTTTATTAAAGACTAGATGACCCGGTGAAATTCGTACCACCTAAAATTGATTTAATTGTAGCTCTTCATAAGCTTTTATTCATCCTAATCAACCTTCCAAATCCAATTAATTGAAATCTATAATATGGCCGAATCATGTACGGTTTGAGTTTCGTTTGGTGATTAAATGAAAGTCGTTTGTAATTAAAATAAATTCAATTTATTCAATTTGCATGATGAACTATAAATGCTTTTCGACTTTCCCGACTTTTTCGACTTTTTTGCATTTTTCGACTTTTTTGACTTTTTCGACTTTTTTGATTTTTTCGACTTTTACGACTTTTCCGACGTTTTCGACTTTTTCGACTCTTGACTTTTTCGACTTTTCGACTTTGAAATTTTACACAATCGCACGGAATGAATATCAGTTATGTATGGCGCAGCTGTCAAACAATAGGATCGCCGCGAACGCCATCTATTGAAAGTGGTCCATTTGCCAAAATGACCGATTTCGATTTTTTCGATTTTCATTTTTCTTTTAATTTCTTTCTAATTCTTTTAATTTTTCCAAAATATTTTTTTTGTAAACCACCCCTGAATCAAGGCAAATAAAACAAAAGAATAATAATTCAAATCGGTCGAGTAATTTTCCAGATCTTGCGAGACTAACGCACGGCGATTCATTTTTATAAATAAAATTTTGGGGAAAAACATTTTTTGTTTTTTGTCAAATTTTTTTTTTTGTACTAATTGCAAAAAGTTTAACAAGCGTTAAGCGCACTGCGCCATCTAGCAGTATTACCACCTAGTAATAATAATATCCGGGATATTTCATCTACCGATAGGCGCAACGCGCTTAACGCTTTTTATATATTTTTTAGACAATACCATATTTAAAAAATGTTTTTTTTGTTGCTTTTTTTCTTTTTTTTTTTATCAAAGTTGCTTGTCTGCTCGTATTGATTAACACACTACAAGAATGTCACAAATAAAAACTCAACCTGTATAAGGAATATTTATTTATTTTTATTTATTTATATAATTAATGCAAATATTAAAAATAACAGTAAACAATTTCAGCGTAGGAATTATGCATAAAAATACTTACAAAATTGAATCAAAAGCGGAAAAAAGAATACATCGCATAGTCTAGTGGCAACGTCACCTAACTAGGCCGGGACCTGTTCTAAGGTAAACATTTATTTTTGAATGTGCTTGCAATAATACCGTGTTTATAAAAATGGCATATAATCCATGTATGCACAAAACAATATAATTGCAAAACCATATTTAAAATGACTAAATACTTAAACTAAATAATTGAATTAAAGTTAGAAGTGGGAAATAAAAATGTCAGCAAATAAATTCAAATCAGAAAAAAAACAAAACAATTCAAAATAGTAAAAATTAGAATAAGAGTTTAAACAAAATAGTCCTGCATTTTACTTTTAACCAAGATAAGATAGTGTTAAAACTAAAACAAATTATCTCTTAATAATAGGTCGTTATTTTTACATATAGCATATGCCATGCTGCTTCTTACAAATATGTTGATTTCCCAGGCTGTTAAGATCTCCAGATATGACATTTTCCATGTTCGCTTCTATTTTTCAATTATTTATCAATTCTATTCTTTTCAAACCGATCTTCATAAAATTTATTCCTGAACATTCTTGACTTTCGAAACATGTTTTTAATATTTTTCGACAGCCTCTTCTGACGATGAAAATCGTTCACAATGTAACTGGTTCCTATTCGATTTTTGGGAATTTTCTACTTGTTGTATTTCAGCGGTACTTCAATAACAAGTTATAGCGGACCCGGGCATACATTGCCCGTCATACTTTCAAGAATGGCATGACAACAGGTCAACATCCCCCCCCCCCCCGCTGCTTAGGAAACAGTATATTTCCATAGTTTCCAGACTCCTTCAGCAATTAATCAGACTGCACAGCCGATTGGTGTCGCCGAACGGTGCGCAAACCGTCCGGTAGCGTCAGACGGTTTGCACACCAGGAGAAACCGATCTACCAGCCGTGAGGCGTGAGACGCAAGAGTCTTACTCGGGGTAGCCTTCCACACGAGGAGGCTTCTAAATAGTAGTTGAATCATGAGTTAGACCGTGAGCTTGGGCTATAAGATCCATTTATTCTCGGATCGGCTCACCTTACGAGTCAGCTCCTATTTAGAAGCCTCCTCGTGCGGAAGGCTACTCTGGGTAAGACTGTCGCCTCTCAGGCCTCACGGCTGGTGGACCGGTTTCTCCTGGTAAGATTGCATCCCGGCGCTACTGGACGGTTTACGCACAGTTTGACGACGCCTATCGGTTGCGCATTCTGACTAATTGCTGAAGGAGTCTGAATACTATGGTAATATACTGTCTCCTAAGCAGCGGGGGTGGATGTTGACCTGTTGTTATGCCACTCTTGAAATGATTTTGGGCCACTCGATGTGGCACTACGGATAAAGAACGCCCAGATCGTCGATAAATTCAAATTGAATTACCGCTGTAATACAACAGGTAAAGGCCGCGTAAGCGACTTCAAACCTGTAACCAGTCGGGAGGACGGAGATATCCTGAAGGTTAACTCCAGACGGAGATATCCTATCAAAGCTGGTAGTTAGGGGGCGAGGTTGCCAGCTGTTTACCTTTCCCGGTGCCTCGCCGTAAGGCGTTGGCCTCTAACGGGCTTGTTGGCGAGCTAGACAGTAAATTGTCCTGTCTCTATGTCTTCTACGTTCATCCCACGGCTGAAAGAATGATTACATATCGTTATACAAGCCTGGGGTGACGGGTTCGCCCGTTGAGTCGACACCGCCCTACTGTTTCGATTATACGGCGGACAGCATCAATGTTTTTGTTGTTGACATCGGTAGACGGGCGAACTTCACGAAATTCGTCAGCAAAATTGTCACAACTGGGTTTGAATTCTGCAAACCAGCTATAAACTGTCTTCTTACTTAATGCTTCACCGTTAAGATCAGTTTGTAGCTGAGCGAGGCTCTGCTAAGCTCAGCTCTAAACTGAAACAGCTACAACAGCTACAAGCTCAGAATTTTTACACAAGGTAAATCCAATTTTTAAAATGACGCTACAAATGACAGATTGAACAAACTTTGTTCAACACCCAAAGAGTTCGATTTTGAAATGTCGTAATTGTTTTTTGAAAAATGTTTTTTGAAAATGTGGCCAGTTCCGGAAATTTTCCGTGTGACCTATGTGACGGGGTGCAAAAAACATATCATAAATGAAATATTTTGTTTTCAGATTATCGGTTCGCTAACAACATATTTGATAATACTGACACAATTTGCAGCCGCACCGGTTGCAGAACACCTGCACGCAGACCATGTCTCCAAGTAACTACGCACTCATATTGTTATAATATTTTTTTAAACCTTTTTGCTTTTATTTCACTTCATTTTAATATTTTTCCTTATTTGAACTAAATCAGTAAATGTATTTATAATCGTACTTGGTTGGCAACGCTGTCGACATTAAATCAGGTTACCTACACACTGTGCGGTTAGCTAGAACGCGGTCAACGCAATCAAAAATATGTAAAAAAAAAAAAAGTTTTTATTCGCACCGCGATGCGGCTACCGGCCAATCGCTCCGGTCGCTGGAAGCTCTACTGACTGACGACCAGCTTGACGATTGCTATATGCACTACGCGGATAGTACTAGTTTTCAAGTTCAGTCTGCGGCTATGGCTAGCAGCTACCCATTTAGCCGCAATCGCAACCGTATCCTGCGGACAGTCAGATGGCTGCCCTTAGCGCAGCCAGTCGCTCAGTGCACAAGTGGCCTTACACACATGAACGCTTTAGTAGCCCACGCATACACCCTTACACAAAAACACTTAATAACATGCTTCCTGCTTACTTTTATTACGATGTTATCAAATACGAATTACTGTTTTATGGTGCTATTAATATTAACATCTATATGTAATAATCCGCTATAATAGGTCACAATTTTTGTATTGAATGTAAAACCTGTTTGTGAATAGTAGAATAGAATAACTTTATTGTGCTATAAAAAACGTAACTTAATGAATATTACACTGGTTTTATAAAAAAGACAATTTATGCACAAATGGCGGACTTATCGCTATAGCGATATCTTACAGTCAACCATTTGATAAAATAATTCCTAATTTTCACAGTACAATACACAAGGAAGTAGTAAAGTTAAATTTAAAATAAACTTATACAAGTATATGTCAGTAACTTATGCTAAGGTTGCCCAGGAAATGATAAAGGAGAGGACAAGGTGAGGTATTTGGTTAGTGGCTGTGTAAAAATAAATATTTCTTCAACAACTTTTTGAAAGTATGCTACGAAGGTGCATGATTGATAGAGTGGGGAAGCTGATTCCATAAACGAGCAGAATGGACTGTAAACGAATGCATGTAAACATAAGAATGATGTATCGGAATGGCGAGTGTATTATCCCGGCTTGATCCAACACCCATAAACCAACACTTAGTATTTGTAAATATAAAACGATGTATTTGTAAATATAACGATGTTTAAATAAATTAATAATTAGGTTAAAGTACATACCTATAAGATTTTTTTATGTAACAAGTTGAAATCATTCAATATTTTATTTTAAAATATTTTAAATACATATCTATAAGATTTTATTATGTAACAAGTTGAAATCATTCAATATATTTAAAAAAAATATTTTAAGTGTATATAAATCAATACCTTTGTTATCAGTATGTTGTTAAAACAGTTAAATTATTTTGAATCATTTTGGTTTATTAGTATAATGTCATACTAAATTTACTTTTTATTTTAAAACTGTTCATATTGTATTTACAAATTAGCAGAGATAACATAATACTTTAAGAAATTAAAGCGGCCAAACTTATAGGAATTACGATAGACAGCAAGCTAAATTAAAACGACCAATGTGTTTTTTTGGCAATTAGGCTATCCAGTGTTTGCTTTATTAGGGAATCGTTTGAAATAATTGATCCATAACAACACAAAAAAATATATTTTAGTTACTTCGAGTCAGTGATAATATACGTTTTACTTGCTGGGGAAATTATTATGACTGCCACAAGTCTAAGATCCTTACTTTGCCAAAGTGAGTAATCAGAATTATTGAAAAAGGCAGTTAGTTATCAAAAGTACTTGAAAATCAATTTATAAAAGCCGAAAAACTTTAATGTTAACTTTTTTTTAGTTAAACAAGTGATTGGACCGATTTTTCGTTATGAAATTTATTTATTTATTTATTTATTTATTTAAGAATTAATTACTATGAAACATTGATTAGCTTATAAAAAATAACAGAAACCGAATGACAAAACCTTAACCTTTTGCTTATTTGTTTCTGTCACCCAACTGGGACTAGCCCGTTCTAGGGTGGACAGGACTCCAATATTACAATCAAGTTTGCTTGATTGCTTGGTTGCTTATAAATATACAAGTTTTAGTAAAATGCTAAGGACACTAAATTGCCCTAAAATGTGGTCTTCAGAATAAAATAAAAAAATAATATTAATAAAAAAAAAATAAAAAAAAATAATTAAAAAATAATATAATAAATAAAATGCAATTCCATTATTTAATCGGCAATAAATATCATATAAAATTCGATTAAATAAAATAAATGAAGTTATATGTAGAATCTCTAAAATTTTTATAATAAAAACATAATAGTATATGTAGTAATATAAATTGATGATTTCTAAACGTAATTTTATTTTAATTTTTGTGAATTTATTTTGTATATTATTAATACATATTATTTAATACATATATAAATATATATTAATTTTTATCATGTTTTAAAATAAAATAATATTGACAATTTTCATGACATTTTCTTACGAATTTTTATTAGGTAATTAAGATATTTCTGTTACATTAAGTATGATTTTGTTTATTTATATAAATATAATATTATAGATTTCTTAGGATAACTAAAATAAATTGTCTACCTTGGAACAGGCGGCAGCCTAGTTAGGTTAAGACTTTTGTATATTGAATGTACCCATAATTTTAACTCAATAAATAATTTGAAATTTGAAATGTGAGAAAAGAAAGAAACAGTCATTAATATTTATTAATATAAAATTACCTAGTCTAAAAAGTATACTTTATTGTCAAAGTCAAATATTTTTTGGTAGTTAGTTCAATGTTAAAATATACTTAACATATATGTTAATAATTTGTGCACCTAAGTTTTATTATACTATTATTTCTAACATTTGATGTATGGTTAGTCTGTCATGATTCGATAACCATTTCTTTAATTTATTTTTGAATTCCCTAAATGTCAAATTCATTTTTATTTCCATATTGATCAGATTCTAAAATCTCGGCGCAATGAAAGAGTAATGTCTTTGTCCAAATGATGTTTTCCTTCTGGGTATTATTAAGCTATTTTCTAAAACTTGTCTCGTTGGTCGCCGGTTCTGAATTATTCCTAAATTTGAGTTACTGTCCAAAAATAGCCTTAAGAGGGAAGTTTTTAGAAAAAGTTGCCTACTGTCAAGAACTTTAGCTTCCTTATAAAGTTCATTAGTGGGATGGCGATATGGTCTACGTAGAATAATTTTTAATATAAATTTCTGCGCAACTTGCAATGGCTCTAGCAGGGTATAATAAATGAAGAAAGGACCTGTGTAATTTTGATACTAAAATAAAAATTCGAGTAATTTTAAAATTCCATTGCCCAGAAGTAGCGTCTATTATGTATCGCCCAGAATACTGATGTTTTTTTTACACTTATTTGCCTTTAAGGACGAAAAACAAATCAAATGTAATCAAAATAAACTAAATATGGTCTAAAAAATAATTGATTGTGTTTAATATGTTTAATTTGTATTTTTTTGCTATTAATGACAATTTTAATTCCCAATTACTCGTTGATTAAATCTATTGCTAGATGTTTTAAATCTACATACATTGTTTACGGTTTTAAATGTTCTCAAAATTATTGGTTATATTGGATATATTTAATTAGGACATTAATATGATTATTTTAACTACTAGTCACTCACTCATTTAACTTTTAATATTATTTTATTTTATTGTTGTTAAGGAAACAAACAGCTTTTACAAAATATTGGGTACAAAATTATTAGGTTTCAAAGATAATGCTAATAACAGGTTTCCACTTAAATATTAATAATTTAAACACTTAACAGTTTTCTATGAAGAATACACTCATATGAAAGGAGGTGGGAATTGGGAACGGGGAGTCATATAAGTAAATACAATTTTATTCCATAATGTATACATATTATTGTCATACATATTATGTATTTAAATATATTCTTGAATACATATTATTATTATTATATTATATAGTGCGATTACAATGATACGTCAACACAGTCATTAATTATGATTAAAATGAATATGATGAATATGAAATATATAATGTTTAATAATTCAGTTTTATGGTATATTTTAATATATGTAATTCTACATCTCGTTTTTATTTTGAAATGAATAATTCTTGATCTAATCCAAAATGAACTAAATATTGATATTTTATTATGTATTTAATTTTCTTCGCCTAAATGGCCTAATGTGTAATAATTTTTTTCAATCTTATGTACTTAGTGGGCCCGATTACGTTTCTTTGTGAACTAAAACTAAAATTAGTCCATGCGAACGAGACAGAGCAATACGTTAGAGCGGAATATGAAACGAACGATCGTCGATAAATACTACCTGTCGAACGTATACTCGTCCGAATAAATTCGAGCATATTTCGTGCGGCGTAAGATTTGACCTTGGCGGGCAGTTTTAATGCGAAAAAGTGACAACCAGTCATCTCACACTCCGCTCTAGCGTATTGCCCTTTCTCGTTCACACGGACTTATTTTCGATTTTAGTTCACTAAGAAACGCAATCGAGCCCATTGCTTGCCGTTTTAAATGTTGACTAAATAAGTAGTAACATTGGATATTTTTTATTAAGCATTTTATATGATTAGCTTAACTACTATTCCATCGGAAAATGACGTTTTATTTTATTTTTGAAAATATATATTTGAAATATGATAATTTAATTTTAGGGTTTCATTTTGTAATCTATAATTTTATATTGTTGTTTGTTCAAAATAAATAATTACTCCCAAATTACCTAAATAACGATATTTTATTACGCATTTCAAATAATGTAGGGGTAGGTGTATATGAATAGCTACAACATGTAGAAAACCACGCACTCTTACCACAACATACAAAAAGTTATTGAGGTTCTATGGAGGTAGCTTTGAAAATAGGAAGCTTGATAAACTCACTTGAAAGCCAAATATCTAATAATATTGCAATCATTTAAATTATTCTGAAGTTTCTTAGAACCAACACGAATGACTGCTATGTCAGCCACTTGCGTTGATAATGTTACTTGCTACCGCAAATGCACAAATGAATAAGATATTTGCAACGTCCATACTATTTGTAACCAAGCTAAACTCTATAGTTTATGTTGTTAGTCCAAAAACGTCGGTTTAGTCCCGCTTTTTTAGTAATTGATCCTTGGCATTATAGAGTAGATATCATGATGTACGGTCACTGGACATACTATTCAGTATTCAGTATTCAATTTATTCATTCAGAATATAGAATAAGAGCTTGAATTATCAATTAAAGCTAATTATCGCATATTAGAATTTGTCAGTTGCTAGTAATATATTAATATATGTAGATATAAAACTATTAAAGCAGAAATATTAATTTGACAATAGCGTTGACTAAAGTCGGCACGGCAGACAAATAAAATAAAAAAAATAGATCTGAATCCATGTACATGAGTATGCACACAATTAAAATGAGGTACCGGAAAGTTACATATTAATGTTATTCCCATCTGAAACCTGCTATCTAGACCTATAATCAGTCAGCTGTTTGCTGTCACCGGTGGCGGACTTACCGTAAAACTAAATCGCGTGACACCAAGAACATTTCATAAAGTAGGAAAGTATACGCATCGACTTCAAAATAATTTCATTCCGCCGAATGTTCATACATTTGAACATTTCATTTCCTTCGGATACACTGTTAATTTATTAATCGATGCTGTCGCTGTCTATAATGTCCTAAAACATCCTAATACATACCTCGATATTTTTTTTGCAAATGTAAATGTACAGATGAAACGTAATATCTGTTGTTCGTCCAAAAAACGTCGGTTTACCCGCTGTTTTCGTAGCGATTGCTCCTTGACATTATAAAACAGTTATCAAGATATAGTCAGTTGGCTGTGAGCTGTCACCGGAGGCGGACTTTCCTTGAGACTGGATCGCGTGCCTCCAAGAACAATTCATAATTGGGGGAAGCACACGCATCGACTTCAAAATAATTTTCCGCCGCCCACATTTTCTAACATTCCATTTCTTTCGGATACATTATTAATTTATTCATCGATGCTATCGCTGTCTATGTTATCACAATCCATTTTGAAAATTAGTGCTATTGGATATTCTATTATAATTAAATGTGTTTCAATTTCTGACTTTAACTAAATTAAATTCGGTTCGCTGTTTTTACTCAGTGAAAGAAACGACAGACTAGGGAATCGTCAACAGCTGAGTCTTGGGTAAGTTGAATTCTTTCCAAACATAAGTGTTAGGTAGTATTTGGAGGCATTCGATGCAACTAACCGTGGTTAAATAAGAGGCGTTCGAGATTGGTACAAGCTATCAAAATTAAACCGGCTGTTTAGTTTTAATCGTAGTTAGCTAGCGCCAATTAGCAGGTTTAAGATACAAGTCGCCCACTGTTTATTTGTTTCGTACATTAGTTTCTTTTGTGTAGCGGTCGAGAGAGGACGCGTTCCGGGCTGTCTCTCAGACATGGCGGTGAACGGTTTCGTGCAGCTTGGGCCATTAAGATCCATTTTGTTCTCGGATCGGTTCAACTCACGATTCAGCTCCTATTCAGAATCCTCCTCGAGTAGAAGGCTACCCGGGGTAAGACTCCCGTGTCTCAGGCCCCAGAGCTGGTGGACCGGTTTCTCCCAGCGTAATTACATCCCGGTGCCACTGGACGGTTTGCGCACCGGTCGGCGAAGCCAATCGGTTGTGCATTCTGACTAATTGCTGAAGGGGTCTGGAGACTATGGAAATACACTATTTCCTAAACAGCGGGGGTGGATGTTGACCTGTTCTCATGCCACTCTTGAAATGACCTTGGGCCAATCGATCCCGTGTGGCTCTACGGGCAAAGAACGCCCAGGTTCGCGATAAATTCTAACTGAGGTAGAGGTCGCGTAAGCGATTCCGGACCCGTAGCCAGTCGGGGGGGGGGGGGGGGGTATCCTGAAGGTTACATCCAGACGGAGATATCCTGCCAAAACTGGTAGTCAGGGGGCGAGGCTGCCCGATGTTACCTTTCCCGGTGCCTCGCCGTAAGGCGTTGGACTCTGACGGGCAGGTGGCGGAGCTTGACGGTGGACTGTTTTGTCCTAAGTCTTCTGCTCACTTCACGGGAGACAGAACGATACATTTCGTTAAAACTTTCTGAGGTGACGGGTTCGCTCGTTGTAGTCGATAACTCTTGTTGTCTCTCAGACTTTTTTTATTATTTCTTTTTTTTCTCATTTTGCCGTCATGGGTGGCACACTTTCGTAAACCGTACGAAAACCCCCCAGTGGATACAATGAAAGTGGTAATTTTATTAGGGAAGGAGCTCAAGTGCGTTATTGTCGAGTATGCTCTCCAACTAAAGGAGTTAAGGTGTGAAGCATGAGAACTAAAATCAAAACTCTCCTCGAAGTCAAAGGACGAGGGCAATCAAGCCACAGGGACCAGGACTGCAACATTTGCAACATCACGAGCTAATTCAGTGTGGGTAAACGGTACACCGCGTGGGAACAATAGTAGACGAGCAGAATTAAGAGATGCAACATCATTATCAACCCAGCAAAGGAACGCGCAATGGACATCTGCGTCGCAGTCGTCTGAGCAGGGTCATAAAATCATTTCGGTGGACAGGTCATCAAAAAGCAGAAAGCGCCACATACAGCGGTGCATGACGATAGACGCCCACGTTTGACATTGAAGCTACGTGGCTCATTTGGCCACACACTGCTAGCTGAACTACGCTACGCAATTGCTCGAGTGTTCAAGTGCACATAGTTAAGCGCTTGCGATGGTTAGGGCACGGTTTGGGAGAAAGACAAGGGCAGAAGCGGGTGAGCGGGGAGGGAACATGGTTGTCGTGGCCGCCTTGGCCACAAGACGCGTGCACAGCTTCGCTCAGCGGAGGCATCCGCGGCAACCCACGAGTTTGCTTCTGACGCCACATAGCCACGCAGCAGTGCGTAACATCTGCGTGGCTCGCAATGGACTGCTATGGCAGCTGGTATTAAACAAAGTTAAAAATACGTGTGAAACGTGACCATGCGCAGCAGTCTATGGCGAGATTAAGTACAATGACGCATGCGCATCAGGCGAGAATAAATAGCAATTGCTCGACCCTCGCAACAAGTGTGCAACCAGTTCTAGGAAGATGCAGTAAGAAACGGCTGACCGGAAATACACCTAACCGCCTAAAGAGGTAATTTATTCAGGGCTCTGCCACGACAATTACGAGTGCAATACATGTCCTACTCTTCTGTGTACCTACTACAGACAACTTGCGGTGTCAACTACAACGGGCGAGCCCGTCACCACAGGACGTTTTAACGATTTTCTCGTTCTATCGCCCTGCAGTGAACGTAGAAGACTTTGGACAGAACAAATCCAACGTCCAGCTACGTCACAACCCGCAAGAAGCCAACGCCTTACCGCGAGATAGCTAGAGTTACCTGGCGGGCCGACTCTCGCGCCCTTGCTTCCAATTGTGACCAGATTTCTCCGGTCTCTCGATTGGTTCCGAGTTCGAGGTCGCTTGCGCGGTCCTCTCCCTTACGAAGCGGTGAAACGGTGTGAACCGAATCTATCGCGGACCAAGGCGTCCTTTGCCCGACTCTGAATCGGGATCGGATGGCCAATGGTCATTTCAAGAGCAGTCGCCGTAAGGTAGACAACCACCCCCGCTCTATAGGAAACAATACAGTTCCCAGACTCCCCCGATTGTTAGTCGGAGAGCACAGTCGATTGGCTTGTGCCGCTCGGTGCGCAGACCGTCCAGGAGCGCCAGAGGTTTGATTCCCAGGGGAGACTGGTTGACCCAGTGTCCTACCCAGGCTCGCACCCCATGCGTGGAGGCCATCGGATGGGTGTTGACCCGTGAGTGTGACCGACCCTGAACACATGGGTCTTCGTGGCCACCTCATCATGGGCCCATTAGCTCCCTAATGTACTACAGACAAACGGGGCTACTTATTTGTATAATCTTTTCTCACCGCTTTCATCCCATTGAGCTCTCAGGAAAATCTATTACTGGTTAACCTCGGCATTCATCAACTTTCATGTCCAGGTCTTTCGCAGTGAAGGCGGCCTGACTCTAGAATTCCGTGCCTTTGCCCATTAGACAACTTGAAATCCTGAGTGGGTTTGAAAAATGTCTAAAGATAATATGACAATGATAATATGTGATAATATTTTTAATTATCGAGGACAATTATTAGCCTTTGTTTTATGTAATTTTCCAGCTTTGGAGGTAGTCTGGGAGATACAAGATCTACTCGTCAAGAAGGTTATTACCACCCTAGCTAATACATCAATCTATAACTCATTATTAGACCTTAAATACCAAACGAACAATTTAATACAATTTAATACTAGGATTTATAATCACCTTCCTGAATCAATTAAGGCTATCAACACTATGACAACATTTAAAAAATCTGTCACGTCTTGGTTGATGAAGGAAGGGAGGATTAATATAGATAGAGCATTGAGTATAAATGTCTAAATGGTATATATGGAATGGTATTTATATATGTGATAGTTATTAAATTGACAGTTTATTTTTATGACAGTTTGTATGGATGTTTGATTGACAGTTTGTAGTTATTAAATGAAAATGTATATAAACAATGACTTTTATATTATTAATATTTCCAAACCATTTCTTTATTCTATTAAATTGTAGGAATTGTAGGCCTTTCAATTATTTTATTTTAATTTATATTGAAATTTTTAGGATTATTTTCATGTTTCTGTGTAAAAAAAATATTTATTTTTATTTACAAAAATTTTATTTCTTAAAATTACGGCGATTACCTTACTATATTTTTATAAAATTATGTTAATTTAAATGTCTGCCTTAGAACAGGCTATAGCCTAGTTAGGCGACATTGAAATGGAATATCTGGCAACAGTTTCTGGCATATCAGGTTTTCAGTTTTTTGCTACTGGTTATTTTGTCTATTACATTGTACCTACATGTCCATGAACTGTAAATGTTTTTAAATTACGTAATTAAATAAATAAATAAAGGTGATGGTATTTAATTTTTGGCAGCCCTGAATCTTTCACGAGTAATTTGAGTTTAGCCGATTGGAGCATTGTTTACACTAGCGGAGTTTGAAATTTAGCTGTAGAGTCTTTTTTATTAACCGACTTCAAAAAAAGGAGGAGGTTATCAATTCTGTTGTCTTTTTTTTAAAATGTTTCTTAACTCTGCCATTTATGAACCGATTTGAAGAATTGTTTTATTATTTGAAAAAATATAGTTGCACGAGTGGTATTACCCGGCGTTGCCCGTGTTATATCTTTTCTCAAATACCAATGTATACCAATTTTCTTGGCGATCGGTTGAGCAGTATAGAAGTTGGTGTGCTGCAGCGCCGTCTAGTTGAAAGTTGCAACAAAGCGGATATATATAAAAACCTTAACCATGAAAAAATACATATATATGCCAACTTTCATGGTGATCGGTCAAACGGTTTCGGAGTCTATTAAACTCGGACAGACGGGCATACAGATATACCAACATCCATTTTTATATTATATTAGTGATAATACTTACATGTATATATTTTAATTAAAGAGTTTTGAACAATGAAGCACAAATAATTAAAAAGCAGGAATAATTTCACTGTATTACCTTCACAATATTTTGAATTTAGAATAACGCTTGGCTGACTATGACGTTTGTAGGTTTAACATAGCAGCACCATCTATGGATTACTCAATAGATAATGCCATCTGTTAAAATCGTTTGGAACTAACAGATAATTGCGAATGTCAAATAATAAACATTGCAATAAAATAATATCGCGACTATAAATTAAGACGTAAGCTATCCTATCTTTCAAGTTGGATCAAACTGCACATTGTGTGCAAATTTGATTCAAATCGGTTAAGTAGTTTAGGAGTCCATCGCGGACAAACAACGTGACACGTAATTTATATATATTAAGATATTGGTCCCATTTTTATCAAAATCCTGTTTTGATGATGGGATTCATGAGGAATTGAGGGAACTCCTCAAATATTATCATATGAAATTGAAAATGTACATGTTGATTGAATTCCGATGACAATGTATTTTTTTATGATAAGCATGACCTGATTTAACACCCCCGGTTGGATCCCGACGAGGGGACTCCTCAACGGTCAACAGCACAGACACGACATTTTGTATACTTATTCAGTGTTATAGCCCGTTCTAAGTTACACCATGAAATAGCTGCTGCAACCAGGGTTGGCTCCTGAAGAGGGGATTTCTTAACGGTCAACAGGGCAGACACGAAATTTTGTATATGCATTCAATTACGACAGCCCGTTCTAAGTTTCACCAAGACAGGCCTGCGGCACCCAGGGCTGGCTTCCAACGAGGGAACTCCTCAACGGTCAACCGCACAGACTCAAAATTTTGTATACGCATTAAATTATGATAGCTCGTTTTAAGTATCACTATGACATGACTGTTGCACTTATAAACAATTTTGTAGTCGTTTTTTTAAGCTATTGCATAGCTTTTATCGCGGGCCTAGGCCAGAGCGGCGACCAAATGAAGAAATTTCTTAACGAATATTAATGATTTTAAACTGATAATTACGTCTAAACGAGTACTGCTTACGATTCGAAAAAAATATATGTTAAACAAGAATATTTTCCTAATATTCTTAGCTTTGAATATTTTAGATTTTGTTTATATTACATAGGGTAATTAATTTGTGAAATTAGATCTAACCGAACACAAAAACGACTACTACGCAAATACTATCTGGCGTATTATTATGAAACCTGCACCATTTTAACCCCTCTCCTCGCGGAGTAAAAATTCAGCTTACCCATTCGCGCGCGACCTTTTCGCGCGCAAAATCGACGACCTTGATAAAAACGACCATAACTTGTAAACCACTATACGGATCATAAAAAGAAGAACTGTAAAATGATCGCATTGAAATTTGACATATAAAACATTATAACCTTATCTCGTAAATCAATTAAGATAATAATTGCCTTTTCGCAAACGGCCTCCATCGTGTCGTCATCACTGGACCAAGTGGGACGCCTGTCATTCCAGTGTATTAAAACTTGCATCCCCAAAAGGACGCCTGTCATTTGTCGGGTTAAAGTTAATTTAATTATCTATCTTTTATTTACGATTTTTTTCGAATAATCCGTTTTTTTGCTTTATTGAATAAAAAAATCGTGCGCGGCGCTCTATCGGAAGACGTTTAAATTATTCCGAATTATTTGTTTCCGCAGCCGCAAATGATTCGGAATAATTTCAACGTTTTCCGATAGAGCGCAGTTATCTGATATCAGAAAAAATAAAACAAATAAAATAAATAAATAATTATAATTGCATAAGTTGTTAAAAATGCTATGCAATAGCTTTACCGCGGCAGTCCCCGAGTGCCACACGTATTTTTTTGTAATTTTTTTGTGTATTATGACATGTTTTTTTCAATATCAAATGTTTTTCTAAGTTGTGTTTTCCTTGCATACAAAATAAAACGGCTGCTGTACGTAATTATCCTCTAGGGGTTCACGTCGGAAATAAAAAAAATAAACAAAATAAAATATAGTTGTCACAAAGAGTGAAAAGCAACATACATGTAGGATAAGCATATTTATACCTTTTAACAAGACTGCACAACAAAAAGGAGTGTAATGTGTTTAGGGTTTAGAAGTATGTGATATTGCTAGAATTATAAATAGGATAGAAAACGAATTTACCGCGTGAAATTTGTAGCACCCGACGTTTCGGTGACGTTGCAGCCGCCGTTGTCCAGGGTAGACTGAAAAGCTCTCAATCCGTTGTTTTGCGGGTAGGCCGCG
The DNA here is from genome assembly GCA_944548615.1 of Micropterix aruncella. Lineage (NCBI taxonomy): Eukaryota > Metazoa > Arthropoda > Insecta > Lepidoptera > Micropterigidae > Micropterix > Micropterix aruncella. Next base: position 28,024,830 of record OX155971.1, on the reverse strand, counting down.
TACCGCTTCCGCCACTGCGTAGATTATAACGGTGGTGGGGGGCCGGGCTCGGAGCGCGGGAATTTTGAAAATCCGTCTTTCACACAACACTCACTGTATCCTGTTTTACGTCTTTGCGTTCGGCGTTCGGCGGCGGGAACATTTTTAGAAGAGGGTTCCACGTAGAAGAGAGTTTGTAACCGTCGTCTCTGTTAAAGTTCGGGGTTCTTCTTATTTCAATGGCTTCCCGGATCATGCGAGGAAAGTAGAATTGTTCTTTGGATAGCACAATGGGATTTTGAAACTGCATCCAGTGGTTACTTCCGCTATCCAATATATGTTCGCAGATCGCCGATTTTTCTCGCTGAACGTTTTTAACAGCTTTGATGTGTTCTGACAGTCGCGTGGCTATGGGTCGTTTCGTTTGTCCAACGTAGGCTAGACCGCAACTGCATTCGACTTTATACACACCCGGGGTTTGCAGTGGTATTACATCCTTTACAGGCCTCAAAAATCGAGCTATATTTTGGGTCGGTTTGAAGATCGTTTTTATATCGAATCTGTTTAGCATCTTACTTATTCGATCTGTCACGCCCTTGACGTATGGTAAGAATGCTCTTGATCTGCTCGGTTTCTGAGTTTCGTCTGTATTAGATCGTGTGCGTGTCTCGTGATATTTACCGTATCCATTTTTCCTAAGGACATCATTGACATGTTCCATCTCCTTCGGAAAATGCTCAGCGTCGCATAGATCGCGTGCTCGATTCACGAGGGACGTTTGCACTGAACGTAGATGGTAGGGATGATGGTGTGAGCTTGCATATATATATTGCTAGAATTGTTATGTCATCCCGAGTATCATAGGGTACCTTAACTGTCCAAATATCTAGTAAATAGTTTTCTAAATGTCAACATCTCAAAATGTTAATAAAATAACATACATATAGTAGTTTTGGGTATTATGGCCTAGTTGGACAATATGACCTACCACTATTTTTCAGAAACGAACCAACACTTCGCGTTGAAAATACTTACCCCGTGTTAGGTGGTAGGTATTTTCATAGGCGCACCCTTCCCCTCACCTCCCCGGTCAACCCTTGCCGTGTCCGTTGCCGGCATCAATTCAGAATTACGTCATTAGATGTTTTTTTTTGGTAAGTTTCAACCATTTTAATGACTAGAATCGTGAATGTTTCAATGTTTTTTGTGTACAGTGTTGTAAGCTAACTCTAAAACTATAGTGTTATGACATATTGAGTTGTCAACTACAACGGGCGAGCCCGTCACCACAGGACGTTTTAATGATTAGTCGTTCTATCGACCTGCAGTGAGCGTAGAAGACTTTGGACATAACAAATCCGACGTCTAGCTACGCCACAACCCGTAAGAGACGAACTCCTTACCGCGAGAAAGCCAGGAATTACTTCCCGGCGGCTTGAGAAACTCGCGCCCTTACTTCCAATTGTGACCAGATTTCTCCGGTCTCTCGATTGGTTCCGAGTTCGAGGTCGCTTGCACGGTCCTCTCCCTTACGAAGCGGTGAAACGGTGTATACCGAATCTATCGCGGACCAAGGCGTCCTTTGCCCGGCTCTGAACCGGGATCGGATGGCCAATGGTCATTTCAAGAGCAGTCGCCGTAAGGTACGCAACCACCCCCGCTCTATAGGAAACAATACAGTTTCCTGACTCCCCCGACTGTTAGTCGGAGTGCACAATCGATTGGCTTGCGCCGCACGGTGCGCAGACCGTCCAGGAGCGCCAGAGGTTTGATTCCCAGGGGAAACTGGTTCGCTGGCCAGAGTCCTACCCAGGTTCGCACCCCGTGCGTGGAGGCCGTCGGATGGGTGTTGACCCGTGAGTGTGACCGACCCTGAACACATGGGTCATCGTGGCCAACTCATCATGGGCCCGTTAGCTCCCATAGTGTTATGACAAGTGAACTTTTTGTTTACTGGTTCTTAGGTTAAGCCTTACTTGTAAAATACTTTCCTATAGCGAATATGGCTCACCGGATATAGGGCCATTATGGAATAGGCCATATTGGCCGTATTTAGATTGTTTATTTGTATTTTTTTTTCTAAGCAATGGCTCCACGAAAATCAATTTCCGTATTATTTCCAATGAAACGATTTTCTTATCTAAGTGTTCAACAAGGCACGCAGAGAAAAAATAGCGAGCAGACGAGACAGATGAGTGTAAGACTTCATCTTTCTTGGAGAAATTTTAACCTGAACATTGACTGTAATGATTAGTAAAATAATCGTTACAGTGTTTTTTTTGGCATTTTTAGTTGGTTCGATTCCCGTGTGAGACAAGCGAATTTTAGAAAATCTTTGTATGAAGTTTTCTTTTTTTCTAAAAATAGAGAAATTTTTCCTTTAATTAAAAAAATCTCTCTTAAGGATTTAAAGTGGTTTCCCTTCAGGGCACATTGATTTTTTCCGACCTGCACAGCAGTACTGAGCCCCTGCTCGATGTGGACGCGCTCATTTGCAATACTGACAGTAATAGACCCTTCTTTTAAATTCCACAGTTGACTGCGTATTAGGTTAATCATGCATTTTCTAAAATGGGCCTCCAGTAATCTCGCAAAGTTAATTGTGCATTTTCTAAATAGGGCCTGATAATGGGGCCGCCACCTTTCCTTGTCAAGCACTGCGTGATGGTTTTACAAAACCTTTATCATTTGTTTTTACACTACTTTCCGCTCAAACAGCTACTCTTATTACACTCGCTCATGAAAGCGGACCTTAAAACGTAATAATAATAATAATAATAATAATAAAACACTTTAATCGTACAAAAAGGCGACTTTATTGCCTGCAGGCAATATTTTAGTGCTAACCTATACTATTGTAAGAACATAATTTGCGAGTAGACTACATAACTTAACCTATATAAAGAGTATGACAAATAAAATAGAGGAGGATAGAAAGAAGTATATACTTTACTCTTTGTGGGCACAGATTTGCCACATCAAAATAATCTAACACCTATAAGGACGCTAAAGTTTTAAAAGGAGGGGTTGGGAGAGGAAAGGGAATTTATCTGGAGGATTTCAAAAATTACCTGGAGGATTTCAAAAATTATAATAGAGAATTACCAATAATTTTTAACTAATAATTTGCCTAATTATTCGAGTCTATTCTACGCAAACGTATTTACCCATTCGCAGACACCTGGCTGTCGGAAAGTCAACATGGCTTGAGAGGAAAAGGTCAATTTATATGAATTTATAGTCAATGACAGAGTATGCCTCCACCGCTGTGGACCAGGGCCTCCAAGTAGTTGTTGTATACTTAGATATGGCCAAGGCATTTGACGTGGTTAACAGAGACATTCTGTTACAGAAGCTTTTTGATTTCGGTTTCTCTGTACATCTTATCACATTATTCTTCAAAGTTACTTAAATTGATACAAAATAAATATAAAAAAACGACTTAATTTTTTAAATAAGTGCAGCAGCCGTTTTATGGTGAAACTTAGAATGGGCTATCATAATTTAATGCGTATACAAAATTTCGTTTCTGTGCTGTTGACCGCTAAGGAGTTTCCTCGTTGGAAGCCAACCCTAGGTGTCGCAGTCCTGTGGGAGTTAATGGGCCCATGCTGAGTTGGCCACGAAGACCCATTCTGTTCAGGGTCGGTCACACTCACGGGTCAACACCTATCCGACGGCCTCCACGCATGAAGTGCGAGCCTGGGTAGGACTCTGGCCTTATGGTCAGTTTCACCTGGGAATCAAACTTCTGGCGTTCCTGGACGGTCTGCGCACCGTGCAGCGTAAGCCAATCGATTGTGCACTCTGACTAAGAGTCGGGGGAGTCTGGAAGCAGTACTGTTTCCAGCAGGGGTGGTTGCGGACCTTACGGCGACTGCTCTTGAAATGACCATCGGCCATCCGATCCTGGGTGAACAGCCGGGCAAAGGACGCCGTGGTCCGCGATAGATTCGGTATACACCGTTTCACCGCTTCGTAAGGGAGAGGACCGCGCAAGCGACCTCGAACTCGTAACCAATCGAGAGACCGGAGTAATCTGGTCACAATTGGAAGTAAGGGCGTGAGTGCAAGCCCGCCGGGTAACACTCCTGGCTACTCGCGGTTAAGGCGTTGGCCTCTTACGGGCTTGTGACGTAGCTAGATGGTGGACTGTTATGTCCCAAGTCTTCTACGCTCACTCCAGGGAGATAGAACGACTAATCGTTAAAACTTCCTGTGGTGACGGGCTCGCCCGTTGTAGTCGACAACCCAAGTTGTCGCAGTCCTGTCTTGGTGAAACTTAGAACGGGCCGTCGTAATTAAATGCATATAAAATATTTCGTGTCTGCCCTATTGACCGTTAAGGAGTACCCTAGTAGGGAGCCAACCCTGGCCGCAGTAGCCGTGTCATGGTGAAACTTAGAACGGGCTATAATAACTGAATGCGTATACAAAATTTCGTGTCTGCGCCGTTGGCCGTTGAGGAATGCCCTCGTCGCAAAAAAAAAATGCATTGTCATCGGAACTAAACCAATATGTAAATTTTCAATTTCATATGATAATATTTAAAGAGTTGCCTCAATTCCTCATGGATACCAACATCATAACAGGATTTTGATAAAATAAGACCAATCTGGAAGCATACCCTTTCAAATTAAATTAAAAAATCCATATCGGTTCATAAATTATGGAGTTCTAATATAACAAACATAAAAAAGATAATTGATAACCCCCTCCTTTTTTTGAAGTCAGTTAAAAACGGGATAATACCATTATACCTGTATTTGCATTAAAATATTTATTCGTTTGCTCATTGATTAACTTATTATCTTATTTTTAGAATTGTGCCATGAACATGGCGAGGATCCACACATCATCACCAGCGCCGTCAGAGCCGAAGAGTGCGGTGTATAGAATGAGGCGCTCTTGCGAAAGTTACATGTTCAGAAAGGTTTTCAGAGCCAAGAATATCTACGAATCGGTGATCCCAGTTTTTATATTGACCTCAATTACCGGTTTGACCCCGTATTACTTCGTTTCTTCCGCTGGAACGACAAAAGTCAAAATCAGTTATATCCGCCTGATTTGGTCGTTGTTTATAATCTCGGTGATATTTGTGTGTTCTACGATTTTGAGAGAACCTAAAGCTACCCTGACTATTGTGTTATTCGGCGATTCTTTCATTCACGCCACCGGCGATTGTTTTCAACTGATCGCTTCGACAGCTACTACTTTCATTAATATAACTCTATCGATCTTTCGGAGGAAAAATATTGCGAATGTTTTGGACGCTATCATGGAAGTGGACGATATGTTTAAAAACCTAGGAATAGTTACGACTTACCATTATTTACAAGCCTTGCTGTGCTTTTTCGCCATTTGTCAATTTTTTGTAACAGTAGTTTCAATCGTCGGATTAGTGTTCGTCTCTCAGCAAGGTGATTCACTCCCAGATTATTCGTTCACGCTTACGTGTTTTACATCCCTTTACATAAATACAACTGTCGTGTACATATTTTTCGTATACATATTACTTCTATCTAGGAGGTTTCATATGCTAAACGAAGCGCTACAGTGCACGGAAATGAGAATCAATGAATCCAGTCACAAAATTGTATCACTCCGACGCATCCACTCGAGCCTTTGTGATATCGCTGATCTCATTAACAGATGCTTTAATATTCAAATCCTGATGATCATCGGAATCACCTTCATCACCACGCTCTTTCACTTTTTTTACATTCTCGAGGGCGTCGGCGGTTGCAAAAAGGACGACAAAGTATACAACTTCATGCTATTCTGCTCCGGTCTCTGCTTCACACAGTTTATCAACTTCATGCTTATCAGCCTTATTTGCACAAGATGTAAATTCAAGGTTTGTAATATTTGTAAATTTGGTATATGTCATAGGATTTTTAAATTTGTTTGTCAATATGATCGCCACCCAGAAGACTTAGTAGCGCATTCCTACATTCATAATCTAGAGCGCATATGTAGTTTTAATTGATGTTGGGTAAAGGATGATATTCATCTATGTCTCGTCTCCAATCAAATCTAGATAGATACATTGGAAACCCTTTATTGTGCACAATCTTAAATTAACTATGTACGTACAAGGTCGTACTTATTATCGCAAAAACAAACTTTAGCTGTCATCTTATTAAAGGCGTTAGCTATATTGGGCTTTTATAAGGTTGGATATTTTGACAATCTGCTATGTACCTACAAGGATAAAAACTATTGCTGTTAATGTTACATTTTTTTGGAACTAAGCTAAACATTATTTGTTTTGTCATTTTCGAGATAAATTAAAGTTTTTTTATGTATTTCAATCAACACGAAAGCCATACAATATTTCGTTTTATTACTTAGTTTACTTCCGGGTATTTTTTAAATCTATGTCTTTTATTTCTACATACATTTTTGTTTTTTTAATAGTTACAATAGATTTTATTAACCTGATTTAAGACTATTAATTTTATAGTAGATTCAATAATGTACAGTTGATATGCAATAGAATATTTAAAAAAATATTGTATTTTACCGTGAAACAGGCAGTACAACAACACATATTTACTTAATCAAAATCAACACACATAAACTATTTTATTTTATTTTATTTTATTAAGGATAACTTACAGCCAATAATTTTATAGTGAACAAAAATAGGAAGCTTAGAGCCATTTACAAGTTACCACTGATAATGATAATAATAACATGAATTTAGAACTGATATTAAGCATAAAGAAGATATTAAACAAGAAGATACTAAATTGTACAGTAGAAAACATGTTGACATAAACAAGACTGTAATAAAAGAAGAAAATGTTAAGCTTGGTCATCACAAAATCGCCCTACAACCTGCTTCCTTATAGTATCTATATTCGTGAAAAAGGGGTCAATATCAATGTCAGCATTCAGGGTGTTGAAAGTTTCGTATACCCTTATAAAATAGGAATTACGCCTGTATTTGGTTTTAAAGGCAGGTACATGAAGGGGTGCCCTATTTCTAAGTGCCCGGCTAGGAGTGCGGAGAGATATTTTAGTAGTTCAGGACAATCAATCGAGCCATTTAAAATTCGCAGTAAAAGTGAGATGTCAGCTATGTTTCTTCGCAAAGCCAATGGCAGCAAATGATGGCAGATACAACGAGAATAGTAGTCTGGATCACGTATACGACATTTATATTCTATGTAGTGCAGAAATTTTCTTTGGATGGCCTCTATTCTCGATGCATACACCTCGTAACAAGGGTTCCATAACTGGGATGCATATTCAAGATGACTGCGGACGTAAGCACAATAGAGAATTTTTATGGTTTTTATGTTATTGAAGTGTTTGCCGGATCGTATAATAAATCCTAGGACTTTAAACGCTTTTGCAACAATACTGTCGATGTGGGCATCAAATAGCAGTTTAGAGTCGAGTGTAACACCCAGATCCTTAATCTTAGTTACCCTACTCAAAACAGAGTTATTGAGAAAATAAGAAGAGGAAGAAGGGTTATTTTTACGACTAAAAGTAATGGTAGAGCATTTGGCAACATTGAGGTCTAATTTGTTGGCAGTGCAATAGGTATTCAATCGTAACAAGTCCTCCTGTAGTAGGGAGACATCACCAGGAGTAGTTATTGTATTAAGAATCTTCATGTCATCAGCAAATAAAAGATAAACAGAATTCTTAAAACATGCGTCTATATCCTGGATATATAAAATGAATAATAGAGGGCCTAATATGGAGCCCTGAGGGACTCCTGAAGGAATAGTAGACCAGCTAGAGGTAAACCCGTTGATAACTACTGCTTGAGACCTATTAGAAATGTAAGAAGAGAACCATCTATACAAAAGGCCGTGTATCCCGGCAGATAGGAGTTTTTCCAAAAGAAGAACATGGTCGATGCGATCGAATGCTTTACTATAATCAGTCATAATTACGTCAACGTCCCTATTATTAGACATGTTTTCAGTTATGTAGTCATTGGCGAGCAGTAGATTAGTTGTCGTTGATCTACCTCTCAAAAAACCATGTTGTTTGAGAACTAAAGTAAGGTTTTTACCAGAATTTTCGAAAAAATGCATAATTTAGAAATGGGGCGGTAGTTAGTAATACATTACCTAGGACCCCCTTTATGAATCGGGGATACAAACGCTCGCTTCCATATTTCAGGCATAACACCTTCGTTCATCGAACGACGAAAAAGTATCGACAAAGGCAATGCAATACTATCAGCACAGCGAACAATAAATAGGGGAGCTAGGTCGTCTGGTCCAGCCGATTTCGTTAGGTCTATTTTTTAAAGTAATTTCAATACATCCTCCTCTTTGATTTCCACATGGTTTATGTCACCACTAGATGACGTTGTCAGATCTTCATGGTGAGTAACTGGATCACTCGGGGAATTCTGTAGAAACACCGAAGTGAAGTAAGAGGAGAATAGTTCAGAAACATCTGGGCCATTCGATGCAGATACCGAACCGCAAAGCATTGTGGATGGGATAGAACTAGACTTATTACCTTTTATGTATGACCAGAACGCTTCAGGATTGGCAATAATCGAGGATTCCGTTTTGTTTATGCATATTTTAAAGCACTCATTTCCCGCCGTTTGGCTTGAGAGCGAAGATGGATAAACGTATGATAGTCTGATAGATTGCCATACGACTTGTATTTGTATTTTTCTTTTAGTAGTTTGCGGAGAGGCAGATCATACCAAACAGGAAATTTCTCCTTCGAGAGGCGTTTACATGGCACGTGTTTATCGCGAGCTGTGTAAATAGTAGTATAGAAAAATCTTACTGCCTCCTCTAAGGTTCCCTGAGTCTATGTATAATATGTTTCCAAAAGAAAAATATATTAACAGAAATGCTTGAAAAATATAAACATTTTCCTTTTAATAACATAATATAGGTAAAGCATAATATTTTTAATGTTATTCCGTAACAAAATTTTAATCTGAGTCATCATTTACTGTTGATTATTTTTCAGCTAAACTTTAATTATATTAATAAAGTAATTTTTATACCTACCTAATTTAACTTTTTGATACCGAAACTAACTCATTTTATACTATTATTATAATATATGCTTTTTTTAAATTGTTGTTAAATCAATATTTCTATGGAATCATGTTATAAAAAAAAAAATACGTGTGGCACTCGGGGACTGCCGCGGTAAAGCTATTGCATAGCATTTTTAACTACTTATGCAATTATAATTATTTATTTATTGTATTTTTTCTGATATCAGATAACTGCGCTCTATCGGAAAACGTTGAAATTATTCCGAATCATTTGCTACCGCAGCCGCAATTTAAACGTCTTCCGATAGAGCGCCGCGCACGAATTTTTTATTCAATAAAGCAAAAAACGGATTATTCGAAAAAAAAATCGTAGATAAAAAGATAGATAATTAAATTATCTTTAAAATGGTGCAGGCTTCATAATAATACGCCAGAAAGTATTTGCGTAGTAGTCGTTTTTGTGTTCGGTTAGACCTAATATCACAAATTAATTACACTATGTAATATAAACAAAATCTAAGATATTCAAAGCTAAGAATATTAGGAAAATGTTCTTGTTTAACATATATTTTTTTGGAATCGTAAGCAGTACTCGTTTAAACGTAATTATCAGTTTAAAATCATTAATTTTCGTTAAGAAATTTCTTCATTCGGTCGCCGCGCTGGCTAGGCCCGCGATAAAAGCTATGCAATAGCTTAAAAAATACTCCTAAAAGGCAGGTTGCGCGGCACCGAATACTTGTAAAACTCCATGTTACTACACCACAATCACAATAAAATAAATTGAATTGATATTGACGACTCCTTGGTTATAATTCCGTTAGCTATACTTAGAAATCTCTGTTATTTTTTACACTGTTAGTTTGTACATGGTTAGTTTTTTCAGGCCCAGGCTTCTTCATGTTTCTGCCATTTTGTTTTGTTCAGTGATATTGTAGCTGTCAGCATATAGAGAACATTTATAGATTTGAGTAATGCTAAGGTTAGGCTAGTCATGCTTATGTTAGGCTTTTGCTTAAGCAGGTTAGCCTTTTTTGTAAAATAAATAAATTTATCTGATTTCAGGCATTGGATACGGCGGCGGTGGTCCATAAGCTACTGAACGTGGTTAAAATCGATGAAGATGTTAAAGACAAGGTTTATTCATTTTGACAAATAACACGTTTCTCTATGCCCTATAGTGAGAATAAAAAAATATACGTGTGGCACTCGGGGACTGCCGCGGTAAAGCTATTGCATAGCATTTTAACAACTTATGCAATTATAATTATTTATTTTATTTTTTCTGATATCAGATAACTGCGCTCTATCGGAAAACGTTGAAATCATTCTGAATCATTTGCGGCTGCGAAAGCAAATGATTCGGAATAATTTAAACGTCTTCCGATAGAGCGCCGCGCACGAATTTTCTATTCGATAAAGCAAAAAATCGGTTGTGTCACCCCAAGACTTTCCTGACTAGTATCCGGGGAGGTGCGAAAAAACAGCGACATTTTTTACTCTAGTACCCCAAATTTGTATGTCAGGTACCCCGAACGTTGGTCGTAAGTACCCCAAAAACTAATAGGTTCTTCCGATGGTTAACAGAAGCTTCTATGCCAAATTTTAACTTAGACAGATTAAGCGTCTGGGCGCTATCGTGGAAACAATTTTTTCGCCGGGAACCCCAAATTTGTATGGGAGGTACCACAACCGTAGGGCGTAGGGACTCCAAAAACTAATGGGTTCCTCCGACGGTTAACAGAAGCTTATATACCAAATTTCAGCTCAATCCGATTAAGCGTCTGGGCGCTATCGTGGAAGAATACATACATACAGACATACAGACATACAGACATACAGACATACAGACAGACAGAGATCGGTCTGGAAATAGTCTCAATCGTCTCAGGGAGTCTCAAAATATATATTCCCATCTTCATCTCAAATTTTTTTTTTAGCGCGATCACAATACTTTCCTTTCCGATAGGTCGTCAGGAAAGTAAAAACCGGATTATTCGAAAAAAATCGTAAATAATAAGATAGATAATTAAATTATCTTTAAAATTTCAAATTTCGGTTAGATTTTTCATAATATTACGCCAGATAGTATTTGCGTAGTAGTCGTTTTTGTGTTCGGTTAGACCTAATTTTACAAATTAATTACACTATGTAATATAAACAAAATCTAAAATATTCAAAGCTAAGAATATTAGGAAAATGTTCTTGTTTAACATATACATTTTTTTCGAATCGTATGCAGTACTCGTTTAGAGGTAATTATCAGTTTAAAGTCATTAATTTTCGTTAAGAAATTTCTTCATTCGGTCGCCGCTCTGGCCTAGCCCGCGATAAAAGCTATGCAATTAAAAATAATAAACAATTTATTTACACTTACTAATAAAAGTCCAAAGGCAAATTTTTGCCACATGGCAATATCTTGCAACTAACCTACTAACAGTGCAATGGTACATGCGCGCTTTGTGAAAATAAACATTATTAAACATAAACTCGTAAATTTGTCTGCATTCAATACACAGTACCATATTTAAAACTGAGACTGGCCGAGGAGAAAAAATAGGAGAAAAGGAGAGGGAAGGGGTAGAACTGGTTACTTCTTAGAAAAGTAGTACTTTTTGGTTAGTGAAAGTATACATGGACCGTTACGCTTCTTTGTAACAATTGGTATGATAGTTGTAGTAGAAAGCTTTAGAAATATATATTTTTACTTTGATATAGCTATATTATGTTTTTGTTGGTAGGTACCCCGCAGGGCAGTAAGAAACGTCTTTATAGAACGCATCGCAACCCATATTCTTGTGCTCTACCTTATCTCACGATTTCGTTTCAATTGGAATATGCACTAATATTAACACTCAAGCTGTTAATATTAGTGCATATTCCAAGAATAAATGCTATAGCACAAAAACTAAATTCTGAGATTTTTGAAGTACCTTCAACATTTTTCTGTATATATATATATATATATATATATATATATATATATATATATATATATATATATATATATATATATATATATATATATATATATATATATATATATATATATATATATATATATATATATATATATATATATATATATATATATATATATATATATATATATATATATATATATATATATATATATATATATATATATATATATATATATATATATAATATTATTTCAGCTTATGCAGTTCTCAATGCAGCTGATCCATCGCACTCCGCAGTTTTCAGCGTTCGGACTATTCCCTCTCGACAACACGCTACTTTTTACGGTAATTTTTACATTAAATTACAATACATTTTTACTTTGAATGATTCATGCTTCCAGAAATCGATCTTTATAATGAAAAGCCCATTATTTTTATATATAGGACAAGCCACGCTGCTTTTTACAAGGGTTCGTGCAGATGGCGATTTCCCACGCTGTTAAGATTGCCAGATGTGACCTTTATCTTGTTCGATTTAATTCCTGGTTATTTAAAAATTTAAAAATTTTGCCAGTTCTGGAAATTTTCAGTGTGACCTATTACATTATTAACCAACGTTCTTTTCTGTTTTCAGATTATCGGTTCGCTAACAACATATTTGATAATACTGACACAATTTGCAACCTCTTCGGTTACCCCGTCTTTGAATTTTTAGGCTAAGTATTCGAATATCACTATGAATAGATTTTATTACAAAAGATATTCTAAAATTTGTCCCGATAATATCCGAGTATATTGGAGTATATCGGCGTATATCGTGTTTAGTATCAAATGAACACAAGGAACACGGAAATATAATGTATATATGGATAAATAATAAAACCACAAATATTTTATAAAAAACCGGTTTATTACTTGAGCACCGAGGGCAACCAACTTAATGGGGCGACGGCAGCGCGCAATCGTTTTGAGTGTAGCCCTGCGACGTCACACTCTGAAAGCCGGGCAAATAGACCCGGCTCACATGAAGTCCCGCTTGACGTGCCTTGGGCAAGACTTGTCGACTCACCCACGAAATGCGCAGTGCGTCTTTAAGCACTGGATGTTTACAGAGAAAAAACGCGTTAACGGGGAAGTAGCGAAGCCTCCGTAAATTGATTTTTTTCGACAAATATTGTTTTAATGAAGAAGTATATTCTCTATACTTCTTCATTATAGCGCGATAGCGCGAGCAAATTCTTTTTAGTACAGTAGTCCACTAAGTACAGTAGTCCAGTAAGGGCAGATCAGTTTTTAATTCTTTAAATTATTTTTTTTTATATCGCGATATTATCATCTGTGAATTACTATTTTATTATGTTGATATTATTGACATTTGTCCTCAATTATCAGCTATAATAATAGTTCTGGTAATTTTATATTGAATGTAAATCTCTTTTTATGGATAGCCTTTGTATAAGATATCGGAACGTTCGAGGATTGCTTCCGAAGACAACTAGAGTTGTCAACTATAACGAGCGAGCCCGTCACCTCAGGAAGTTTTAACGATTAGTCGTTTTATCTCCCTGGAGTGAGCGCAGAAGACTTGGACAAAACAGCCCACCGTCAAGCTCCGCCACAAACGCGTAAAAGGCCAACGCCTTAACAGCGAGATAGCCAGGAGTGTTACCCAGCGGGCTTACACTTACGCCCTTACTTCCAATTGCGACCAGATTACACCAGTCTCTCGATTGGTTACGAGTTCGAGGTCGCTTGCGCGGTCCTCTCCCTTACGAAGCGGTGAAACGGTGTATACCGAATCTATCGCGGACCACGGCATCCTTTGCCCGGCTGTTCACCCAGGATCTAGTAGCCGATGGTCTTTTCAAGAGCAGTCGCCGTAAGGTCCGCAACCACCCCCGCTCTATAGGAAACACTACTGCTTCCAGACTCCCCCGACTGTTATTCAGAGTGCGCAATCGATTGGCTTATGCCACACGGAGCGCAGACCGTCCAGGAGCGCCAGAAGGTTGATTTCAATGGGAAACTAACCATAAGGCCAGAGTCCTACCCAGGCTCACACTTCATGCGTGGAGGCCGTCAGATGGGTGTTGACCCGTGAGTGTGACCAACCCTGAACAGAATGGGTTTTCGTGGCCAACTCAGCAAGGGCCCCTTAGCTCCCAAAGACAATGCTTCCGAAGACAATATATATCCTCCTACCCGTGTTCGGCCATAGCGACTGCATTATGGACTCTTTGTATTTATGGTTGAGGGTTTTGCTGGTGCGCCCTCAGGTAACTGATGTAGTCGATCTTGGCTTTGAATGTGCGTGCACTTCGGGCGCACGTCAAGACACCATCGTTGTAATATACTGTATCGCCGCCGGTGGTCGGGCCTTTAGATCGTCGCGCATGGCATCTAAGTCGAGCAGCCTCTTCTTTTCAAAATCACCTACATTGCCTTGCACTTGTAGTCTCCATCCTGGGCGATCTTCCGCTTTACACTCCCACTGAGAGGGTTCAATGTTGCACATGTTCATATGTCTCTTCTGAGCATCCTTGTATCTGAGGAGCTGGTTGTTCTTTAGTTCAGAGAAAAGTTCAGAGAAAAGTTCAGAGAGATACGCTTTGACACTCTCTCATCACCCATACGGGAGACATGTTCACACCATCTCAGCTGTCGTAGCATCATGTATGCTTCTAATCCGCTGACTTAAGCACGTCGAAGAACTTCCGTGTCACACGGTCCGAACACTTGATGTTCATTAAGTCGCGTAGGCATTGAAGGTGGAATTTGTCAAGTGCGCGAATGTGCTTTCGGTATGTGCACCCGGTCCCTGACGAGTAGAGGAGGTTTGGGAGGACGATCGCCATGTAGAAAGACACTTTTGTTCCCAGGTTGATGTCGTGTGAGCTGAAAACTTTGCTACGGCGTTTACCGAAAGCTGCAGGAGCAGCTCCTATCCTCCCGTTCAGTTCAGAGTCATATTTTGCTGTTATCGTGCTACCAAGGTATTATTTGTCCAGTTGCTTCAGAAGAGTCTCTCAGAGTTTGATAGATAGAGGTTCTTCTTTAAGTGTGTTGGCCATCACTTCTGTTTTTATCATACTGATTTTTAGACCGAAGTTCTTACATGACACGTCGAGGTTAGACATGAACCTTTACAGGCCATTTGGGTTTTCGGCTACGAAGCATATGTCATCGTTATATTTAGTTTGGGCTTTAATTCTTGTCAGATTAAAAAGGGGCCAGTGCGAAAACTAATTCTAACCCCTTCTGAGATGTGTTACAGAGCATCGCGGACTACAATTGCGAAATACAAGGCAAACAGAGTAGACGCAAGCATGCAGCATTGTTTCACATCACAGCTTACAGGGAAGAACCCTGTTTGTTCTCCGTTGTTTGACACACAGCATCATCATGCAGGAGTCTAATCAGTTTGACAAATTTCTCAGTGCATCCAACCTTTTTCAGAATCTTCCACAGGGCTTCACGTGGTACGCTGTCAAATGCCTTCTCTAGGTCAACAAAACATAGATACAGATTTTGACTCTGTTCTCTGCTTTTTTCCTGTATTTGACGAACGGAGAAGATAGCATCACAGGTTCCTCGATCTGGTCGGAATCCGAACTGGGTTTCTGGTAGAATCCTCTCCGACAGGGTCATTAGTCGGTTTAAAAATGTTCGGGCGAACACTTTACCAGGAGCAGAGAGGAGTGATATGCCGCCGTACGAGTTGCAGTCAGAACGGTCGTCTTTGTACAGCAAGCAGATGCGAGAGACTCTGAAGTCTGCTGGTACACGTTCTTCGACCCACATTCGTCCGAACAATGCCCATAACTTATTGTGCAGCTCATTGTCTCCATATTTGAGTAGCTCTTCTGGTAAGTTGTCAATGACATTTGCCTTCTTGTTCTTCTGTTCTTTTAGGGTTGTAGCTACCTCGAGAGTGGATCGTCTAGCTCGACAGAAGTAGGCAGCGCAGGGAACAAGCTGATGTGCTGCATGTCCACGGATCGATCCACGTTGAGCAAGGTGTTAAAGTGCTCGGCCCAACTCTTCAGCACATCTTCCTTGCTTTTCAGCAGCTGTGTACCATCAGAGGATTTAATATATATATAAACTTATACAACATAAATTCAAAATAAGTAAATGGGAATACATATATAAGTTATATTATATTTATACATACATATTACAAATCAATAATTACTGGCAGTTGTCGCTGCAGCTTCAAGGGCGGTTCGTACTGCCGATTTGAAGCTAATTTTGTTTCTACTATAAATGTCAAGCCCTGTGATTATCATTATACGTACGTTTGAATTGCTCGTGTAGTTAGAATGTCGTCTCGGGGGCTCGAATAACTGTATGGATCGGGTTTTACGTTGCGGCACCTTCAGAGCGATGCTCGAAACTATGTATGGGCTATCCAGCGTCCCATTGACGATGTCATGTAGCGCAGTCATATCCGCAGCAGTTCGCCGATTCTCAAGCGACAGCATATTAAAATGCTGTAGCCTATCACGGTAAGAGTCAAATGGGAGATGTTCGAGTCGGGCTATGCACCGGACGAAACGTCTTTGAATCCCCTCCAGTTGGGCTTTGTGCACGCTATATTGCGGAGACCAAATGGGAGACGCGAATTCAAGAATGCTGCGAACATAGCTGTTGTATAGTGTCAGTGCGGCCTTGGTGCCCGAGAAGGGTTTAGTCATCCTTAACACAAACCCTAGCATTTTGTACGCCCTCTCTGCTGCTTGTCGACAGTGACTATTGCCTAGAAGTTTGCTGTCAAGGTATACACCAAGGTCGCGAACGCAAGTGCTTTCTGGTATGGTATCACCAACGGCATTGATATAATAATCCCAACTGATTTTCTTTATATTCCTCGTGAATGTGATTTTGTGACACTTTCAGGCATTTATATCAATGCCATTAGTGATGCAATAAGCCGAGAGTCGATTTAAATCCGACTGCATGTTGACGCAGTTTACAGTACTTCTAATGGATGAGTATACTTTCATGTCATCTGCGTAGAGAATGTACTCGGACCAGTGGAAACACGTACCAATATCGCCTATATATGTGTTAAAGAGTAGTATATATGTGTGCTGTAGTTTTTTAGAATCAACATGAATCACTGCTACGTTAGCCAGTTGTATTGATAACATTTTTTGCAAATGTAAATGCACAGATAAAGCCTAATAAATGTTATTATTAAGAAAACGTCGGTTTACCCTAGCTTTTCCTAATTCTTATACCTTGGCATTATGAAGTAGTTAGCAAGATATAATCAGTTAGCTGTGAGCTGTCACCGAAGGCGGACTTTCCTTGAAACGGGATCGCGTGACTGCAAGAACATTTTATAAATTAGGGAAACACACGCATTGACTTTAAAATAATTACATCCGCCGCCCCCGTATAATTCATTTCATTTCTTTCGAATACTCTGTTAATGTATTCATCGATGCTATCGCTGTCAATGATATCACAATCTATTTTGAAAATTAGTGCTATCGGATAATCTATCATAATGAAATGTGTTTTCCTTTATGACTTTTAATTAATTAAATTCTGTCATCGTTGTTTACTCAGTGAAAGAAATGACAGGCTAGACAATCGTCAACTGCTCAGTCTTGGGTAAGTAGAATTATTTCCAAACGTAAGTCTTAGAGGGATTTTGAGGCATGCGACGCAACTAACCGTGGTTAAATAACAGTCGTAAGCTATCAAAATTAAACCGGTTGTTCATTTTTTTCCTGTATTTGACGAACGGAGAAGATAGCTTCACAGGTTCCTCGATCTGGTCGGAATCCGAACTAGGTTTCTGGTAGAATCCTCGCCGACAGGATCATCATCTTGCGGTGTCGACTACAACGGGCGAGCCCGTCACCACAGGACGTTTTAACGATTAGTCGTTCTGTCGCCCTGCAGTGAACGTAGAAGACTTTGGACAGTACAATCCTACGTCCAGCTACGTCACAACCCGTGAGAGTCCAACGCCTTACCGCGAGTTAGCCAGGAATAAACCCGGCTCACTTCCAATTGTGACCAGATTTCTCCGGTCTCTCGATTGGTTCCGAGTTCGAGGTCGCTTGCGCGGTCCTCTCCCTTATGAAGCGGTGAAACGGAGTGCACCGAATCTATCGCGGACCAAGGCGTCCTTTGCCCGCCTCTTACCCGGGATCGGATGACCAATGGTCAATTCAAGAGCAGTCGCCATAAGGTACGCAACCACCCCCGCTCTATAGGAAACAATACACTTCCCAGACTCCCCCGACTGTTAGTCGGAGAGCACAATCGATTGGCTTGCGCCGCACGGTGTGCAGACCGTCCAGGGGCGCCAGAGGTTTGATTCCCAGGGGAGACTGGTTGACCCAGTGTCCTACCCAGGATTCGCACCCCATGCGGGGAGGCCGTCGGATGGGGGTTGACCCGTGAGTGTCACCGATCCTGAACACATGGGTCATCGTGGCCAACTCATCATGGGCCCGTTAGCCCCCATGGGGATCATCAGTCGGTTAAAAAATGTTCGGGCGAACACTTTACTAGGAGCAGAGAGAAGTGATATGCCGCCGTACGAGTTGGAGTCAGAACGGTCGCCTTGTTTATAAATTTTTAATCATGGTTAGCGAGCGTCGATTAGCAGATGGTTGGTTTTATAGCGGGTTGGTGCAAGTCGCCCATGATTTATTTGTTTAGTGCATCAGTTTATTTTGCGTCGTGGTCGTGGGAAGACGAGTTTTGTGTTGCCTCTCAGACTTATTTTACTTTATTCACATTTTCGTAAACCGTACGAAAACACCCCAGTAGACTAAAACTTGAACATCTGTAAACAATCAAGCAATCAAGCAAACTTGATTGTAATATTAGAGTCTTGTCCACCCTAGAACGGGCTAGTCCCAGTTGGGTGACAGAATCAAATAAGCAAAAGGTTAAGGTTTAGCCATTCGGTTCCTGTTATTTTTGTAAGCAAATCAATGTTTTATATATTCTTAAATAAAAAAATAAAAATAAAATTATTATTCTAGGAAGTTGGATTTTTTAATTCCATAATCGTCCAAAGAACAGCGTTATCTCTTGTTTGTTGATCTTCGTATTGTGAAGAGTGCTCTTATAATTGAAGAGTATTTTTGATTTGATCTTGTTTTCCACTTTCCGCTGTTTTCAAATTCTAGTTGAAATGGATTTTAGCAACACGTGATATAAGATTGCAATAATTAAATAATTACGCGCTGTAATTTTATAATGCATTATTGAGTCGTTCTGCGAGAATTGGTCTTTGTCGTGTTTTCGATTCTTGTTTAAATTCTTCGGAGTGCTCCGTTTATTTTGTTAGTGAAGGCTACAAGACCGTAAGAAATAGAACCGATATGGCCGGCGTTAGTGTGGTTATCATCGCCGTCATCTCTCCATGTTATTGCGGAAAGATTAAAATCCCCTACCACTAAGAACTTGTCTGCGGGATGGTTTTGAACAAGATCACACATTCATTCGACAAACTCCTGCACTAATCTATCGTGTTCCTCGCCAGTAATATAGACACATGCGATATGCAAATCTGTGTCCGCTATGAGCGATGTGGACGGAATGGTAAACCAGAACGCACTCCACTCCCTTCGCACTCCAACGAGGACACCTCCGCCGCGTTTCTTACTGTTGTGACGGGGTTCCTATCCCTCCTCAGAGCGTCATAGCGCAAGTCCTAGACCTTCGCATCGAATATACCAACCAGAAGCCAACTTTCTGTAGCCATTATTTGGTCATAATCGTTGCATATTTTTGAATATACTAGTCTTCGTAGGCAATCTATGAACATTCCGATATCTTAAAGAAAGACTATTCATAAGAAAGTTTTTCATTCAGTATGAGAATTGCAAGATTGCAGGTTAATGATGAAATATATTATTAATAAGTGTTTCGCCATAAAGCAATAATAGTAGTTTATAGTTGATAAAATCGTGACAAAAATAAGTAACCCTGAAAACATGCAACCCTGGTCCCTGTGGCTTGATTGCCACAGGGACCAGGGTTTCATGTTGCAGGGATGGTGATGTTGCAGATGATTAAACTTAGTTCTATGTAATATGCCGGCTTCAGAGGTAGTCAGGAAGATGCTAGGTGTATTCGCCGAGGAAGATAACACCCTAGGTTATCTGGCGGTAAGGTGTTGGCTTCTTACAGGCATGTGGCGTAGTTACGCCGTCTAGTTAGACGGCAGACTGTTTTGACCTAAATCTTCTACGCTCACCTCACGGGAGACAGAATGATCTAATAACTGAGGTGACAGGTTCGCCGTTGTAGTTAGAAACTCTAGTTTTTTTACATCTAGTTATGCATCAATCTAGAGATAGAAGTATATAGGGCCATTATTACACATACATACCCAAGAATAATTTTATACAATGGCTACGAGATTTACTTCGTGTCAGCCATGAATATTAGGTACCCTTGTTAATTCACGTCGGTAATTAAAAAAAATAATCAAAATAAAATATTATTGTCCCAAAGAGTGGAAAGCAACAAAGTTTTATAAGGTCTAAGTATTTACACTAGGTTGGCAACGCTGTCGACATTTACATTTTCTTTCTTACACATGCGCACGCTATGGACGCAAACGCACATATTAATGCTCTTACACAAACCACATTACACACGTTCTCTGGTTAGTTCAGTTATTCAGTTATTTCAGTCCGATCTATTAATTGCTCATTAAATTTTAATATTACATTCACTACTTATTTTTATCACGATTTTATGAACTATAAACTACTTTTATTGCTTTATGGCGAAACTCTTATTATTAACATATTTCATAATTAACCTGCAATCTTTCAATTCTCATACTGAATGAAAAACTTTCTTATGAATAGTCTTTCTTTAAGATATCGGAAAGTTCATAGATTGCCTACGAAGACTAGTATATTCAAAAATATGCAACGATTATGACCAAATAATGGCTACAGAAAGTTGGCTTCTGGTTGGTATATTCGATGCGAAGGTCTAGAACTTGCGCTATGACGCTCTGAGGAGGGATAGGAACCCCGTAACAACGAGTAAGAAACGCGGCGGAGGTGTCCTCGTTGGAGTGCGAAGGGAGTGCAGTGCGTTCTGGTTTACCATTCCGTCCACATCGCTCATAGCGCACACAGATTTGCATATCGCATGTGTCTATATTACCTACTGGCGAGGAACACGATAGATTAGTGCAGGAGTTTGTCGAATGAATGTGTGATCTTGTTCAAAACCATCCCGCAGACAAGTTCTTAGTGGTAGGGGATTTTAATCTTTCCGCAATAACATGGAGAGATGACGGCGATGATAACCACACTAACGCCGGCCATATCGGTTCTATTTCTTACGGTCTTGTAGCCTTCACTAACAAAATAAACGGAGCACTCCGAAGAATTTAAACAAGAATCGAAAACACGACAAAGACCAATTCTCGCAGAACGACTCAATAATGCATTATAAAATTACAGCGCGTAATTATTTAATTATTGCAATCTTATATCACGTGTTGCTAAAATTCATTTCAACTAGAATTTGGAAACAGCGGAAAAAGGAAAACAAGATCAAATCAAAAATACTCTTTAATTATAAGAGCACTCTTCACAATACGAAGATCAACAAACAAGGGATAACGCTGTTCTTTGGACGATTACGGAATTAAAAAATCCAACTTCCTGGAATAATATTTTTATTTTTATTTTTTTATTTAAGAATTAATTACTATAAAACATTGATTTGCTTACAAAAATAACAGGAACCGAATGACAAAATCTTAACCTTTTGCTTATTTGATTCTGTCACCCAACTGGGACTGGCCCGTTCTAGGGTGGACAGGACTCTAATATTACAATCAAGTTTGCTTGATTGCTTGATTGCTTACAGATGTACAAGTTTTAGTAAAAAGCTAATAACACTAAATTGCCCTAAAATTTGGTTTTCAAAAAAAAAAAGAAGTAAAAATAATAATAAAAGATATTAATGTAAGAAATAAAATGCAATTCCATTACATAATCGGCAATAATATAAAATTCGATTAAATTATATAAGTAAAATTATATGTCGGAAAAAAAAGAAACAGTCATTAATATTTAATATATGTTAAGTAATAAAGGATTTAATATGAAAATATCTACTCAAAAAAAGTACAATTCATTGTCAAAATAATATATAACAACAAAGTCAAATAATTTTTGTCAGTTAGTTCAATGTTAAAATATATTCAACATACATGTTTAAAAATATGTTTAAATTTGTGCACCTAAGTTTTATTAAACTATTATTTCTAACATTTGATGTATGGTTAGTCTGTCACGATTCAATAACCATTTCTTTAATTTATTTTTGAATTCCCTAAATGTCAAATTCATTTTTATTTCCACATTGATCAGATTGTAAACTCTCGGTGCAATGAAAGAGTAATGTCTTTGTCCAAATGATGTTCTCATTCTGGGTATTATAAGGCTATTTTGTATAACTTGTCTCGTTGGTCTTCGGTTCTGAATTATTCCTAGATTTGAGTTAATGTCCAAAAATAGCCTTAAGAGGGAAGTTTTTAGAAAAAGTTGCCTACAATCATGGACATTAGCTTCTTTATAAAGTTTATTAGTGGGATGGCGATATGGTCTACGTGAAATAATTTTTAATATAAATTTCTGCGCAACTTGCAATGGCTCTAGCAGGGTGTAGAGTAAATTTTTTACTACTACCTTTTCTTTATCTGCGAGTTATGATTTTATAATCTATTTCTCGTTATGTTATGTTACGATGCTTTCAATGTCTATTGGCCCACCACATTGGGACGTCATATGTAGCGTTGATTTTTACTACTACTTCTCACTTCTATTTCTATCTGTGAGTTATGATTTATATGTCATTTGCAGAGAAGATTTTTACTATATTTATTTCAACATGTTACCACCATACAGCGACAGTGATAATATTGCCTTCCAGTGGGATAGGCTTCCAATACCTTGCCTAATAATTTCCCTCTTTTTATATACTTCCTCAATGAAACAAATCTTCTCCAATTAATAATCCATATATTAATCAAAATGCATATATTAACAATTAAAATTATAAATTCTTCTATTTTAGTCTAAGTACTACTATTGTGAATTATATTTATTATAATGAGCGCCTAATTCACCACAAATATTTACAATTTCTTCTTGAATTATTTTCGATCGATTATTTGTCGATGACAACAATGGCTGCGTTCAGTCGATTGTTAATAAAATAATATTAATAATGATAATGCATGAGTTCAAATCTCCGCCGTGAAATTCGACAATTAGATTCTAATCCCTTATTTATTTAAATATGTTCAATGTCAATTTATATTGAAACATGAATCGTAATGTTACATACAACAATAAAATTACTTATAAACTAACACACTGTTAACTAGTCGATGGCGTTCCAGTGATATAATGAATTTAAATGACCGCAGTCGCTAATGCCCGATATAAACTACGACCTGGTTACCATTCAGTCCACTGAATGTCCATATGGTTTTCGTTCTATTATTTCTATTAATAGATTCCCTCCCCGTTATCCTTGAAACCCCATCGATCAGTCAAAACAAAAAAAACCCTTAATATAGTCTACAATTTCCTTATCTTTAATCTTATTCTAACATTCAGTATAATTCGAATGTTTCCTTAACTAGTTTCCAAATTAAAAGCACATTTATATAATGGCTGATGTCTAAATCAATGGAGTTAGCAAAGGCTAACTCTCTTCCAAATTAAATAATAGTCTGACTAGAGGTTTACCTCGTAGAACTATCAACGACTATTCATATCAATCGATGTTAAATGCCTCATTTTTAGTTAACGTGCAAATATGTAGAAATCACGCTTTTACGTTACAACTACTTAACATTCTAATAATTTCAACAAACCCACAAAACTCGAATATTTATAACCCCAAAAAATATACAACAATGACAATATTGGTTGCTAGCTTCGGCCCAAATAATTAAATAACGCCAGCTTCGGCAAATAAACTTACATATTTTTAGTACATCT
Source organism: Micropterix aruncella (assembly GCA_944548615.1). NCBI lineage: Eukaryota > Metazoa > Arthropoda > Insecta > Lepidoptera > Micropterigidae > Micropterix > Micropterix aruncella. Next base: position 28,000,903 of record OX155971.1, on the reverse strand, counting down.
TTGCCGACAATGACTCTCGGCTATACTTCCCCGTATTTACAGCTGCATTCACATTATGCACTTATAACTAATGTCAATTTCTTCGATGCGTGTCGCCTTTCTAGAAATCTGCCATCACCAAGAAGAATGTCTCTTTAGAAACCTCAACCGCTTCGCTATCTTACTGCAATTTCAAGCCGTTACTGCATTCTCATCAATGTTTTTCCCTTGTTTCGCCGCTATTTTATACACCTCCGAAGACGTTCGCAATGTTGTGATCTCAATCTGACGTTTCAGTTTGATTTGTCCGCCATCTTTGATATAATTTTCGTATTTCAACCCGACGAATCTCGTACTTCTATTTTATATGAAATGTTGGATTTTTTACAGGCCAACTCGCGTAGCTCTCTCGATTCACATTTTTAGCACTGGATTTTCAATTATTTGTTCGTTTTTTTTGTGTCTTTGTAAAAAGCGCCTCAATGACGAGTGCGATAAAGCGTTTCTGTGATATACGATCTGCACACTTTATACGAATTTAAATGAACTGGGCACTAAGATGCTTCACAGCATCTCAGTGCCCTTATTTTAAAACTGTTTATTCTCACATCTGAGCCCCAAGATATGCTTTTCTTTCCCAAACTTTCGCAGCTTTTGTGCGTGCAACTAAAATTTCTTAATGGATGCCGGAAGCAACGCGTCCATCCCTTTTATAACACCCTTATCGATATGACCTTTTTTTAATAATTTAACCCACAACTATTGACTAATCAATCATAAAACGATCTGATTTATCAATTTTTTCGTTAAATAACGCTCTGCCACATTGGTAACAAGCGAATTTCTTAAAGATAATTCGTGCTTCTAATTCTACATATGACTTTAAGTATTTATTTTTACGTATTATGAGAAATTGATGTTTCATATTCGGCGGGAAATCATCATACTTTGACTTCACCTTGCCGCCTTTCTTGTGCATCGTTTCCGCTTTCGCATTTGAAAGCGAAATAATATAACTATTTTATTTCAATTTTATTTATTGATAGTATTTTTATCTAGTAATTCCTCTATTTTAATTAAGTGTTTCTAAATTTCCTCATTTTAACTATTAAATTTTATTTTGACTGGCAATTATTTGGTGAAAAATTCTTTTAATTTCATTAATTCGGCTTTCTTCCATCGATGTCGATTATGTTTTCCAATTTCTCTTAATAATAAATTAAATGTTCTTCAAATGACTTTATCAATATTGCTATTAATTCTCCCATAATTCCTACTATTTAATGAACCCCTTTTTATATTTCTTTGAAAAACCAATCGGTCGACTTTTTAAGACCATAAACATGCTTCTATTGTCTATTTGTCAATAATTGATATTTACGTCGATTTTTCGTAAAAATCTCAAAATATGCTAATTTCTTGCCAAATATTCCTGATTGTCTATATTTAAACCCCTAATGATGTCCTTAACTCTCAAGAACCACTCAAAACCCTTTTATTTATGTGACTCTGGCACTGCACTCTATAGTTTAGCAACTGACATTCTTCATCTGTCAAGTTTAGTTCCTAATTAAATCGCTAGATGTCACTATGATCTTTTTAAAGTACACTTTAATTTTAAAAATTCGATTAATCTATTTCCGGTTAGCTTAGAGCTGCTAAGCGATCATGTGATGATTTTCAGATCATTACAATACCCCCTCCCAAAATCTCTGCTTGCCCTCAAGCAATCATATCACATATCTTTCGTGTTATCTGTTTAATCTCCAACCGCTTACTCATGATGTTTTGCAATGTAATATTAATGTTAGTAATTTATATAATAACTATGTAACTCCTACGATATGTTTTGTACTATAATGTCAATGATAATAGTTTACGTTTAATTCACGTACCTTTACGATATGTTTTGTGCTATATGTTAATTATAATATTTTACGTTTAATTCACGTACCTTTACTATATATTTTGTACTATAATGTTATGATAATATTTTACTTTTAATTCACGTACCCTTACGATATGTTTTGTGGCTTGCCTTCCCTCTTCAAGTCTATAATTTCTATCTTGTTTCCATATAATACCAATCTCCTAACCCAGATCTTTTAATGATAATACTTTTAATATAATTTCTCACTTTCTCCTCTATATCTCACCTCAATAATATGATACCTATAATAATAATAATGATGAAGATTCCAAACACTCCTGTTGCAAATTTTAAAATTTATATAATATATTCCAACTTCTCTTCCTCTCTTTCGCTTCAACATGCGTCCGCTCAATTAGGAAATAAACCCGAGTCCTCGACCATGTCTCCACCTACTTATTCTTTTCTATCGACCAATCTATAAATAATCTCAATACATTAATATGATAATTATAATATTTCTCTCCGTTGCAAAATTCAATATTTATATAATATATTCCAGCTCCTCCTTCTCTTTTTCGCTTCAACATGCGTCCGCTCAATTAGGATAAACCCGAGTCCTCGACCATGTCTCCACCTACTTATTCTGTTCCATCGACCATCTATAAATAATCTCAATACGTCAATATAATAATTATAATATTTCTCTCCGTTGCAAAATTTAAATTGATTCCGTTTATTTATTCTCCGTTCACCCACTCCGCTCAATTAGGATTTAACCCGAGTCCTCGATGGTGAACATTTTAACTGTCTAACTCTTCAAAAAAAATAGTTTGAATATGCCTAAGTCAGAACAACGCACTCGAACAGGCTCTGGTCGTCCCTTAATGTTCTAGATTCTTTTAAAATCGTGACATTGTCCCAACCAGTCGCATAGTAATTTTTTATTTAATATAGTATGCTATTTCACGCTGGGCTTGTCCTTCTGCTATTTACTTAGACACAATCTCAAGTTAGATAACCTGACGATTGTTAATAGGTTCTTCACTAGTCTATTGTTTATGATTTTAACGTACTGCAAATGGTTTCTAACTCTCATTCGTTATTTCAGAAATTGGAAACTGAATTTATCCTTACACCCCTTACTTACTTCTTCCTTTCACTTGGTTCCTTTCATCCTATCTTTCATACCAAATCAATCCCCTCCTTCATCACAACTTATGTTGGTTTACTAATTAACAAATGTATTTTTCGTCCTCCTTCTCTCACCCTCCTGGATCGCTACTATTTATCTCCTTCATAACATAAACTAAATCAATATCCGGCCTATTCTAATTTCGCAACCCCATAATAACCCCCTTGGTGCATGTAACCATAATGCCACCTTAATAATAATAATCCCATTGGGTATCTGAGCTCCTCCCTGTCGAATCTAGACCATATCCGACTCTGGGTGTCAACTCGTCCAAAAGCGTAGACCTGATCAGGGTCACGCGTTGAGGTGCGACCTCAACCTTGCCGAGACCTCGATATATACTCCCTCGCAAGTTACCAAATACAAAACAAAACATGGACCCGAGCAGTGGCTCCAACTCCGAAGACCGCCCACTTCAGATAAAAATTCCCATAATATTATAGTCGCTCTAAAAATTAGCGCTATTTTTCGATTCTAACTTCTTCATCCCGCTCTAAAATAGCGAGACGTCGACAATACCACCAAATATTCTATACCAAATAACAATATTCATATGACTCTTCATTCATCTTATAGTCGCTTCCTATATAGCACTATAACTCAATTCCAAAAATATATTATATTTTATAATAATTATAATAATGATTTTAATCTGGCCCTATACAGTCTCAATAATATAACGATCAACCAACTTTATCAATAACAATAATCCATCGACTTTACTAATAATACTTTGGAATCTTCTCTCCAATATAATAATCGTATCCCGATACTGCTTTGCCATTTAGTTCTTACAACAAAAACTTATTACACTAATGAGATCCCTAATCGTGTTCGCTTGTATTTCTTCGCTTTAGGTAGGAATGATTGGACAACAAGTTGTAGGTGATTAGGATAGGATTTAGGATAAGATAGGATAGGATAGGAAAGGAATACTTGTTGCTTAAAACGAAGAGATTCAAACAACACAACGCTCTCCTTGTTATAACTCTTTTCCCAATTTTGCAAAACAATATCACTCCACTAGATACCCAAATGAAAAAAAACTGTCAGCTTATTAACAATATTTTACAACCCAACGATTTCACGAGGTGCATTCTTCCATACATATACGTATCAAATGGATAATATGTTTAGTAAAATGTAACTGTATGCTATATATATATACGCAAAATAATGTGTGATTCTAATGTGAAAAAATTAAACTATACTGCTCAACTAAACGTGTAAGCTAATATGTATTGTAATTAAAATATTTCTGATTTATAGTATACTGCTTTTGTGTATGGCATTAATAATTTGTTGCTATTAAGACTTTGGTAATGGAATAGAAATAAGGAATGTGATAGGATAGGTAGTGTATGATAGAATGGTAGGATAGGAATGGTGATAGGATGATGGATAGGATGATAGGATAGGATATCTAATCTATTACTAGTAAGGAACAGGAAAATGATATTATCTGTAATGTAATTTATAACTTGAAAAATGATGAAATCTAATGTTTGATATATCGTGTTAAAATAATTTATTATCTTAGTATAATAATACAATACATACACAAGAACACACACCCCGCTACAATCAATAACTCTGATATTCAAAATAATCTGCCGGTCATTCTCTCAATAAAATAATAATAACCGCCATGACAGCCAATATAATAATATTATAATGCTATGACAACCACAAAACATACCATCAACAAAACCGTGAGTTTTTTTTTATACTCCCCATAATTTATTGAGCTTCTACAACTAATCACTCAACCGATAGAATCGTAAGGTTCTTTAATCACCCCTTACTAATTTTTACCATATCTTTTATGTGGCATCGCCCTATGGCTTTACCTTCCGATTTTATATATAAGTAAGTATTTTAAGTATGTATTTACTAAGTATGTATTCTACACGTCGGCAAATGTCCTCATATTTGATATCTATATCTAATTCTCCTATAATATTCTGTATCGTACCATCCGCCGACATCAATTGTACATTATTGCATTTGTTATCAAACGCGCAATCCTGAAATAATGTTATATATTTTCTCCCTATTATATTAACAGAAGAGCCTGTATCTACTAATGCTTTTAATTTAAAATTATTTAGCCTTACATAAATATAAGGTCTCTGATCCATATCATTACTATTTAGGGTATTATTAAAATGCGAACCGACGACCCCTTCCCAGCCATCGAGTTCTCTATTCGTATTTTATTCGAGATACATCTCTCTCCAGCCTTCGTTTTTTTTCGATGACGAAGCTGTTTGAGACATTATGATATCTATGTCTATTCTTAATTTATTTGTCGTATTTAATTTATTTTATTTTAATTTAAAATAATTTAATTAATTTATTTTATTTATTTTTATTTTGATTCAAAATAAATTTAATTTATTTTATTTTTTTATTTAAACGAATTTATTTTATTTTATTTTATTATTGATTAAACGAATTTAATTAATTTATTTTATTTTGATTCAAAACTAATTCAATTTATTTTATTTTTAATTAAACGAATTTAATTTATTATATTTTATTCAAAGCAAAAGGTTGACGATTGCTATCGTGCCAAAGGTTATTATCCGCGGCGTCCTGATTACAATTATTTTAATTTATTTTAATTTCAGCCAAATTCTTAATTAAATCAATTACCAATCAAATTTGTTTATTTTTATTTTAAACTATTTTTTATTCCCGAGGTACTATTTTAATCGTTGATTTAATTACGACGAATGCAGTCAACATGTGTACATAATGTACAATAAACGTTAAATTATGTATATAGGCAGATTTCTAGAAAACAACACACATATACAATATATCAACAATTCGCAATGCTAAATATACAGTTATATCACACGATTCATGTTTCTAAATTTCTTATTTATCAAATGCCCAAATTACAATCGATCGAAAATAATATATTATTTTTTTATTTTTTATTTAGAATCTATCAAGGCCCCACACGTTGGGACGGCATATGTAGAGTAAATTTTTTACTACTACCTTTTCTTTATCTGCGAGTTATGATTTTATAATCTATTTCTCGTTATGTTATGTTACGATGCTTTCAATGTCTATTGGCCCACCACATTGGGACGTCATATGTAGCGTTGATTTTTACTACTACTTCTCACTTCTATTTCTATCTGTGAGTTATGATTTATATGTCATTTGCAGAGAAGATTTTTACTATATTTATTTCAACATGTTACCACCATACAGCGACAGTGATAATATTGCCTTCCAGTGGGATAGGCTTCCAATACCTTGCCTAATAATTTCCCTCTTTTTATATACTTCCTCAATGAAACAAATCTTCTCCAATTAATAATCCATATATTAATCAAAATGCATATATTAACAATTAAAATTATAAATTCTTCTATTTTAGTCTAAGTACTACTATTGTGAATTATATTTATTATAATGAGCGCCTAATTCACCACAAATATTTACAATTTCTTCTTGAATTATTTTCGATCGATTATTTGTCGATGACAACAATGGCTGCGTTCAGTCGATTGTTAATAAAATAATATTAATAATGATAATGCATGAGTTCAAATCTCCGCCGTGAAATTCGACAATTAGATTCTAATCCCTTATTTATTTAAATATGTTCAATGTCAATTTATATTGAAACATGAATCGTAATGTTACATACAACAATAAAATTACTTATAAACTAACACACTGTTAACTAGTCGATGGCGTTCCAGTGATATAATGAATTTAAATGACCGCAGTCGCTAATGCCCGATATAAACTACGACCTGGTTACCATTCAGTCCACTGAATGTCCATATGGTTTTCGTTCTATTATTTCTATTAATAGATTCCCTCCCCGTTATCCTTGAAACCCCATCGATCAGTCAAAACAAAAAAAACCCTTAATATAGTCTACAATTTCCTTATCTTTAATCTTATTCTAACATTCAGTATAATTCGAATGTTTCCTTAACTAGTTTCCAAATTAAAAGCACATTTATATAATGGCTGATGTCTAAATCAATGGAGTTAGCAAAGGCTAACTCTCTTCCAAATTAAATAATAGTCTGACTAGAGGTTTACCTCGTAGAACTATCAACGACTATTCATATCAATCGATGTTAAATGCCTCATTTTTAGTTAACGTGCAAATATGTAGAAATCACGCTTTTACGTTACAACTACTTAACATTCTAATAATTTCAACAAACCCACAAAACTCGAATATTTATAACCCCAAAAAATATACAACAATGACAATATTGGTTGCTAGCTTCGGCCCAAATAATTAAATAACGCCAGCTTCGGCAAATAAACTTACATATTTTTAGTACATCTTTGCCGACAATGACTCTCGGCTATACTTCCCCGTATTTACAGCTGCATTCACATTATGCACTTATAACTAATGTCAATTTCTTCGATGCGTGTCGCCTTTCTAGAAATCTGCCATCACCAAGAAGAATGTCTCTTTAGAAACCTCAACCGCTTCGCTATCTTACTGCAATTTCAAGCCGTTACTGCATTCTCATCAATGTTTTTCCCTTGTTTCGCCGCTATTTTATACACCTCCGAAGACGTTCGCAATGTTGTGATCTCAATCTGACGTTTCAGTTTGATTTGTCCGCCATCTTTGATATAATTTTCGTATTTCAACCCGACGAATCTCGTACTTCTATTTTATATGAAATGTTGGATTTTTTACAGGCCAACTCGCGTAGCTCTCTCGATTCACATTTTTAGCACTGGATTTTCAATTATTTGTTCGTTTTTTTTGTGTCTTTGTAAAAAGCGCCTCAATGACGAGTGCGATAAAGCGTTTCTGTGATATACGATCTGCACACTTTATACGAATTTAAATGAACTGGGCACTAAGATGCTTCACAGCATCTCAGTGCCCTTATTTTAAAACTGTTTATTCTCACATCTGAGCCCCAAGATATGCTTTTCTTTCCCAAACTTTCGCAGCTTTTGTGCGTGCAACTAAAATTTCTTAATGGATGCCGGAAGCAACGCGTCCATCCCTTTTATAACACCCTTATCGATATGACCTTTTTTTAATAATTTAACCCACAACTATTGACTAATCAATCATAAAACGATCTGATTTATCAATTTTTTCGTTAAATAACGCTCTGCCACATTGGTAACAAGCGAATTTCTTAAAGATAATTCGTGCTTCTAATTCTACATATGACTTTAAGTATTTATTTTTACGTATTATGAGAAATTGATGTTTCATATTCGGCGGGAAATCATCATACTTTGACTTCACCTTGCCGCCTTTCTTGTGCATCGTTTCCGCTTTCGCATTTGAAAGCGAAATAATATAACTATTTTATTTCAATTTTATTTATTGATAGTATTTTTATCTAGTAATTCCTCTATTTTAATTAAGTGTTTCTAAATTTCCTCATTTTAACTATTAAATTTTATTTTGACTGGCAATTATTTGGTGAAAAATTCTTTTAATTTCATTAATTCGGCTTTCTTCCATCGATGTCGATTATGTTTTCCAATTTCTCTTAATAATAAATTAAATGTTCTCCAAATGACTTTATCAATATTGCTATTAATTCTCCCATAATTCCTACTATTTAATGAACCCCTTTTTATATTTCTTTGAAAAACCAATCGGTCGACTTTTTAAGACCATAAACATGCTTCTATTGTCTATTTGTCAATAATTGATATTTACGTCGATTTTTCGTAAAAATCTCAAAATATGCTAATTTCTTGCCAAATATTCCTGATTGTCTATATTTAAACCCCTAATGATGTCCTTAACTCTCAAGAACCACTCAAAACCCTTTTATTTATGTGACTCTGGCACTGCACTCTATAGTTTAGCAACTGACATTCTTCATCTGTCAAGTTTAGTTCCTAATTAAATCGCTAGATGTCACTATGATCTTTTTAAAGTACACTTTAATTTTAAAAATTCGATTAATCTATTTCCGGTTAGCTTAGAGCTGCTAAGCGATCATGTGATGATTTTCAGATCATTACAATACCCCCTCCCAAAATCTCTGCTTGCCCTCAAGCAATCATATCACATATCTTTCGTGTTATCTGTTTAATCTCCAACCGCTTACTCATGATGTTTTGCAATGTAATATTAATGTTAGTAATTTATATAATAACTATGTAACTCCTACGATATGTTTTGTACTATAATGTCAATGATAATAGTTTACGTTTAATTCACGTACCTTTACGATATGTTTTGTGCTATATGTTAATTATAATATTTTACGTTTAATTCACGTACCTTTACTATATATTTTGTACTATAATGTTATGATAATATTTTACTTTTAATTCACGTACCCTTACGATATGTTTTGTGGCTTGCCTTCCCTCTTCAAGTCTATAATTTCTATCTTGTTTCCATATAATACCAATCTCCTAACCCAGATCTTTTAATGATAATACTTTTAATATAATTTCTCACTTTCTCCTCTATATCTCACCTCAATAATATGATACCTATAATAATAATAATGATGAAGATTCCAAACACTCCTGTTGCAAATTTTAAAATTTATATAATATATTCCAACTTCTCTTCCTCTCTTTCGCTTCAACATGCGTCCGCTCAATTAGGAAATAAACCCGAGTCCTCGACCATGTCTCCACCTACTTATTCTTTTCTATCGACCAATCTATAAATAATCTCAATACATTAATATGATAATTATAATATTTCTCTCCGTTGCAAAATTCAATATTTATATAATATATTCCAGCTCCTCCTTCTCTTTTTCGCTTCAACATGCGTCCGCTCAATTAGGATAAACCCGAGTCCTCGACCATGTCTCCACCTACTTATTCTGTTCCATCGACCATCTATAAATAATCTCAATACGTCAATATAATAATTATAATATTTCTCTCCGTTGCAAAATTTAAATTGATTCCGTTTATTTATTCTCCGTTCACCCACTCCGCTCAATTAGGATTTAACCCGAGTCCTCGATGGTGAACATTTTAACTGTCTAACTCTTCAAAAAAAATAGTTTGAATATGCCTAAGTCAGAACAACGCACTCGAACAGGCTCTGGTCGTCCCTTAATGTTCTAGATTCTTTTAAAATCGTGACATTGTCCCAACCAGTCGCATAGTAATTTTTTATTTAATATAGTATGCTATTTCACGCTGGGCTTGTCCTTCTGCTATTTACTTAGACACAATCTCAAGTTAGATAACCTGACGATTGTTAATAGGTTCTTCACTAGTCTATTGTTTATGATTTTAACGTACTGCAAATGGTTTCTAACTCTCATTCGTTATTTCAGAAATTGGAAACTGAATTTATCCTTACACCCCTTACTTACTTCTTCCTTTCACTTGGTTCCTTTCATCCTATCTTTCATACCAAATCAATCCCCTCCTTCATCACAACTTATGTTGGTTTACTAATTAACAAATGTATTTTTCGTCCTCCTTCTCTCACCCTCCTGGATCGCTACTATTTATCTCCTTCATAACATAAACTAAATCAATATCCGGCCTATTCTAATTTCGCAACCCCATAATAACCCCCTTGGTGCATGTAACCATAATGCCACCTTAATAATAATAATCCCATTGGGTATCTGAGCTCCTCCCTGTCGAATCTAGACCATATCCGACTCTGGGTGTCAACTCGTCCAAAAGCGTAGACCTGATCAGGGTCACGCGTTGAGGTGCGACCTCAACCTTGCCGAGACCTCGATATATACTCCCTCGCAAGTTACCAAATACAAAACAAAACATGGACCCGAGCAGTGGCTCCAACTCCGAAGACCGCCCACTTCAGATAAAAATTCCCATAATATTATAGTCGCTCTAAAAATTAGCGCTATTTTTCGATTCTAACTTCTTCATCCCGCTCTAAAATAGCGAGACGTCGACAATACCACCAAATATTCTATACCAAATAACAATATTCATATGACTCTTCATTCATCTTATAGTCGCTTCCTATATAGCACTATAACTCAATTCCAAAAATATATTATATTTTATAATAATTATAATAATGATTTTAATCTGGCCCTATACAGTCTCAATAATATAACGATCAACCAACTTTATCAATAACAATAATCCATCGACTTTACTAATAATACTTTGGAATCTTCTCTCCAATATAATAATCGTATCCCGATACTGCTTTGCCATTTAGTTCTTACAACAAAAACTTATTACACTAATGAGATCCCTAATCGTGTTCGCTTGTATTTCTTCGCTTTAGGTAGGAATGATTGGACAACAAGTTGTAGGTGATTAGGATAGGATTTAGGATAAGATAGGATAGGATAGGAAAGGAATACTTGTTGCTTAAAACGAAGAGATTCAAACAACACAACGCTCTCCTTGTTATAACTCTTTTCCCAATTTTGCAAAACAATATCACTCCACTAGATACCCAAATGAAAAAAAACTGTCAGCTTATTAACAATATTTTACAACCCAACGATTTCACGAGGTGCATTCTTCCATACATATACGTATCAAATGGATAATATGTTTAGTAAAATGTAACTGTATGCTATATATATATACGCAAAATAATGTGTGATTCTAATGTGAAAAAATTAAACTATACTGCTCAACTAAACGTGTAAGCTAATATGTATTGTAATTAAAATATTTCTGATTTATAGTATACTGCTTTTGTGTATGGCATTAATAATTTGTTGCTATTAAGACTTTGGTAATGGAATAGAAATAAGGAATGTGATAGGATAGGTAGTGTATGATAGAATGGTAGGATAGGAATGGTGATAGGATGATGGATAGGATGATAGGATAGGATATCTAATCTATTACTAGTAAGGAACAGGAAAATGATATTATCTGTAATGTAATTTATAACTTGAAAAATGATGAAATCTAATGTTTGATATATCGTGTTAAAATAATTTATTATCTTAGTATAATAATACAATACATACACAAGAACACACACCCCGCTACAATCAATAACTCTGATATTCAAAATAATCTGCCGGTCATTCTCTCAATAAAATAATAATAACCGCCATGACAGCCAATATAATAATATTATAATGCTATGACAACCACAAAACATACCATCAACAAAACCGTGAGTTTTTTTTTTTATACTCCCCATAATTTATTGAGCTTCTACAACTAATCACTCAACCGATAGAATCGTAAGGTTCTTTAATCACCCCTTACTAATTTTTACCATATCTTTTATGTGGCATCGCCCTATGGCTTTACCTTCCGATTTTATATATAAGTAAGTATTTTAAGTATGTATTTACTAAGTATGTATTCTACACGTCGGCAAATGTCCTCATATTTGATATCTATATCTAATTCTCCTATAATATTCTGTATCGTACCATCCGCCGACATCAATTGTACATTATTGCATTTGTTATCAAACGCGCAATCCTGAAATAATGTTATATATTTTCTCCCTATTATATTAACAGAAGAGCCTGTATCTACTAATGCTTTTAATTTAAAATTATTTAGCCTTACATAAATATAAGGTCTCTGATCCATATCATTACTATTTAGGGTATTATTAAAATGCGAACCGACGACCCCTTCCCAGCCATCGAGTTCTCTATTCGTATTTTATTCGAGATACATCTCTCTCCAGCCTTCGTTTTTTTTCGATGACGAAGCTGTTTGAGACATTATGATATCTATGTCTATTCTTAATTTATTTGTCGTATTTAATTTATTTTATTTTAATTTAAAATAATTTAATTAATTTATTTTATTTATTTTTATTTTGATTCAAAATAAATTTATTTTATTTTATTTTTTTATTTAAACGAATTTATTTTATTTTATTTTATTATTGATTAAACGAATTTAATTAATTTATTTTATTTTGATTCAAAACTAATTCAATTTATTTTATTTTTAATTAAACGAATTTAATTTATTATATTTTATTCAAAGCAAAAGGTTGACGATTGCTATCGTGCCAAAGGTTATTATCCGCGGCGTCCTGATTACAATTATTTTAATTTATTTTAATTTCAGCCAAATTCTTAATTAAATCAATTACCAATCAAATTTGTTTATTTTTATTTTAAACTATTTTTTATTCCCGAGGTACTATTTTAATCGTTGATTTAATTACGACGAATGCAGTCAACATGTGTACATAATGTACAATAAACGTTAAATTATGTATATAGGCAGATTTCTAGAAAACAACACACATATACAATATATCAACAATTCGCAATGCTAAATATACAGTTATATCACACGATTCATGTTTCTAAATTTCTTATTTATCAAATGCCCAAATTACAATCGATCGAAAATAATATATTATTTTTTTATTTTTTATTTAGAATCTATCAAGGCCCCACACGTTGGGACGGCATATGTAGAGTAAATTTTTTACTACTACCTTTTCTTTATCTGCGAGTTATGATTTTATAATCTATTTCTCGTTATGTTATGTTACGATGCTTTCAATGTCTATTGGCCCACCACATTGGGACGTCATATGTAGCGTTGATTTTTACTACTACTTCTCACTTCTATTTCTATCTGTGAGTTATGATTTATATGTCATTTGCAGAGAAGATTTTTACTATATTTATTTCAACATGTTACCACCATACAGCGACAGTGATAATATTGCCTTCCAGTGGGATAGGCTTCCAATACCTTGCCTAATAATTTCCCTCTTTTTATATACTTCCTCAATGAAACAAATCTTCTCCAATTAATAATCCATATATTAATCAAAATGCATATATTAACAATTAAAATTATAAATTCTTCTATTTTAGTCTAAGTACTACTATTGTGAATTATATTTATTATAATGAGCGCCTAATTCACCACAAATATTTACAATTTCTTCTTGAATTATTTTCGATCGATTATTTGTCGATGACAACAATGGCTGCGTTCAGTCGATTGTTAATAAAATAATATTAATAATGATAATGCATGAGTTCAAATCTCCGCCGTGAAATTCGACAATTAGATTCTAATCCCTTATTTATTTAAATATGTTCAATGTCAATTTATATTGAAACATGAATCGTAATGTTACATACAACAATAAAATTACTTATAAACTAACACACTGTTAACTAGTCGATGGCGTTCCAGTGATATAATGAATTTAAATGACCGCAGTCGCTAATGCCCGATATAAACTACGACCTGGTTACCATTCAGTCCACTGAATGTCCATATGGTTTTCGTTCTATTATTTCTATTAATAGATTCCCTCCCCGTTATCCTTGAAACCCCATCGATCAGTCAAAACAAAAAAAACCCTTAATATAGTCTACAATTTCCTTATCTTTAATCTTATTCTAACATTCAGTATAATTCGAATGTTTCCTTAACTAGTTTCCAAATTAAAAGCACATTTATATAATGGCTGATGTCTAAATCAATGGAGTTAGCAAAGGCTAACTCTCTTCCAAATTAAATAATAGTCTGACTAGAGGTTTACCTCGTAGAACTATCAACGACTATTCATATCAATCGATGTTAAATGCCTCATTTTTAGTTAACGTGCAAATATGTAGAAATCACGCTTTTACGTTACAACTACTTAACATTCTAATAATTTCAACAAACCCACAAAACTCGAATATTTATAACCCCAAAAAATATACAACAATGACAATATTGGTTGCTAGCTTCGGCCCAAATAATTAAATAACGCCAGCTTCGGCAAATAAACTTACATATTTTTAGTACATCTTTGCCGACAATGACTCTCGGCTATACTTCCCCGTATTTACAGCTGCATTCACATTATGCACTTATAACTAATGTCAATTTCTTCGATGCGTGTCGCCTTTCTAGAAATCTGCCATCACCAAGAAGAATGTCTCTTTAGAAACCTCAACCGCTTCGCTATCTTACTGCAATTTCAAGCCGTTACTGCATTCTCATCAATGTTTTTCCCTTGTTTCGCCGCTATTTTATACACCTCCGAAGACGTTCGCAATGTTGTGATCTCAATCTGACGTTTCAGTTTGATTTGTCCGCCATCTTTGATATAATTTTCGTATTTCAACCCGACGAATCTCGTACTTCTATTTTATATGAAATGTTGGATTTTTTACAGGCCAACTCGCGTAGCTCTCTCGATTCACATTTTTAGCACTGGATTTTCAATTATTTGTTCGTTTTTTTTGTGTCTTTGTGAAAAGCGCCTCAATGACGAGTGCGATAAAGCGTTTCTGTGATATACGATCTGCACACTTTATACGAATTTAAATGAACTGGGCACTAAGATGCTTCACAGCATCTCAGTGCCCTTATTTTAAAACTGTTTATTCTCACATCTGAGCCCCAAGATATGCTTTTCTTTCCCAAACTTTCGCAGCTTTTGTGCGTGCAACTAAAATTTCTTAATGGATGCCGGAAGCAACGCGTCCATCCCTTTTATAACACCCTTATCGATATGACCTTTTTTTAATAATTTAACCCACAACTATTGACTAATCAATCATAAAACGATCTGATTTATCTATTTTTTCGTTAAATAACGCTCTGCCACATTGGTAACAAGCGAATTTCTTAAAGATAATTCGTGCTTCTAATTCTACATATGACTTTAAGTATTTATTTTTACGTATTATGAGAAATTGATGTTTCATATTCGGCGGGAAATCATCATACTTTGACTTCACCTTGCCGCCTTTCTTGTGCATCGTTTCCGCTTTCGCATTTGAAAGCGAAATAATATAACTATTTTATTTCAATTTTATTTATTGATAGTATTTTTATCTAGTAATTCCTCTATTTTAATTAAGTGTTTCTAAATTTCCTCATTTTAACTATTAAATTTTATTTTGACTGGCAATTATTTGGTGAAAAATTCTTTTAATTTCATTAATTCGGCTTTCTTCCATCGATGTCGATTATGTTTTCCAATTTCTCTTAATAATAAATTAAATGTTCTTCAAATGACTTTATCAATATTGCTATTAATTCTCCCATAATTCCTACTATTTAATGAACCCCTTTTTATATTTCTTTGAAAAACCAATCGGTCGACTTTTTAAGACCATAAACATGCTTCTATTGTCTATTTGTCAATAATTGATATTTACGTCGATTTTTCGTAAAAATCTCAAAATATGCTAATTTCTTGCCAAATATTCCTGATTGTCTATATTTAAACCCCTAATGATGTCCTTAACTCTCAAGAACCACTCAAAACCCTTTTATTTATGTGACTCTGGCACTGCACTCTATAGTTTAGCAACTGACATTCTTCATCTGTCAAGTTTAGTTCCTAATTAAATCGCTAGATGTCACTATGATCTTTTTAAAGTACACTTTAATTTTAAAAATTCGATTAATCTATTTCCGGTTAGCTTAGAGCTGCTAAGCGATCATGTGATGATTTTCAGATCATTACAAGGGTTTTACCACATCCACCCCATCCAATTATGCCGTAAGTAATAAGCGATTCACATAAAGCATAATAAACAGGTTTTAGTGTTTTGGAATCCGGAATATTCCTCAGTTCTTTGAAAACATATTCAAGGATTCGCACCTTCGTAGCCACGTTAGGTATATGAGAGTCCCAACGGAGAAAGCAATCTAGAGTGATGCCTAGATATTTCCAAGATATTTCTCTTTGTAGAGGCTGACAGTTACAAGACTCTACGCTATCGCATTCGTGTACTACAATAGTTTTATTAGTAGTGGGTTGACCTCTGGTGTTTATACTAAATGGCATGTATTTGATTTTGCCAACATTAGGCGTCAACATAAAGTTTCCAAGCCAATTTTTAACAATTTCCATGCCATCTCCAAAACAAATTAATACGCAATCGGACATAATAATAGCCACAAATGCTACACGAATTTGCACACCATTTACCGGTTCAATTAAACCGCACGAAAACAAACAAACGGACCAAAAGCCGTAATTAAACCTTTAATAAAACCTACAAATGGACTTCTACAATAATAACGAAGTATCATACAGAGAAATCAACTTTGAAAGGGAATCATACATACTTATCAATAGGAGACACTCCTCACGAATTCGTGAGGAGTGTCCTCACGAATCAAGAAAATCGCATATATATGCACGACAAACGAGATACGACATTGAAAACAACGAAGACGAAAAATTAGCACAACAAAACAATGGTTATAATGGATACGAGACGGACACCAAAATAAATGGTTTTCCAGCCTCGCCAAATACCATGAAATGTTACAAAAGCTGACAATAAATAGCCAACAAGTCATAAATAAAACAAAATAACACCCAACCTGCTCCGTGGCGTACCAATTACTGATATATGCCGGTCAATCATCTAAACGTTCCTTAATTTCTCCTTCACATCTACATATATCGACCTCTTTAATAAATAAAGAAAATCACATCAATCAAACGGAACGAGTCAAAACACGGATCTAACGAAAAATGGAATCGGATTGAAACAAACACTTCAAGAATTATTTTTTTTAAATATTATAACTATCACACGCGTAACAAAATACTTGAAATAACAATAACAATTGTTAAAATACGCAAATGTATAATAGCTTACTCGCCTATTACTCATTATTTCAGTTTACATTTTTTACAATGCATTGTATATTATTTTTGAAGCAATGCTATTTTTTTAACACACAATCATTTATTTTTTAGAGCGTTTTACCATGAGCTTGTTTATTTTTGGAACATGTACACAGAGTGAATTTAGCTAGTAACATGCAAGAGAAAAAACATGTTACTTTTAATTATTATCGAAAAAAACATTTAAATTTTGTATAGTTTTTTCTAAGAATGGGGCCATCTAACGGTTAGCAACATATATAATTTTGCGACTATTAATTCACACGTGTAATATTTTCACATGAATTCTGTCTGACATCATTAAACAGCATAATTAACCAGAATTCGTAAATGCGTCTTTCGCCGTAAGCATTTTAATCAAACGTTCCTTTCAATCCCACGGTTGTACATTCTGACGGGATTCTGAACATTTCACCAAAAAAATGTTGCCTTTATAAACAGCAATTTTTCATGTATTAACTTCACTCTCAATCACACCACTTCACTCATAGGTAAGCGTCTCTGTATACATTAATTAAATAAATAATAAATTGTTGTAAATACTAATGTTTGTGTTTCTTTACTCTCTTGTGCGCGGTATTGGAAGCCTGGTTTCCGCACACCATCAGAAAGAGCGACCAGGCCTCATCCAATACAATAATTCTCTTACTGAAGAATTTATTATTTTATTTTCAGAATAGTGTAATGAACATGGCGAAGATCCACACATCACCACTTGCTTCGTCCGAGCCGAAGAGCGCGGCGACTAGAATAAGGCGCTCTTGGGAGAATTACATGTTCACAAATATTTTCAGAGCCAAGAATATATATGAATCGGTGCTCCCAGTTTTTATATTTACCTCAATTGCCGGTTTGACCCCGTACTACTTTGTTTCTTCCGCTGGAGTTACAAAAGTCAAAATCAGTTATGTCCGCCTGATTTGGTCGTTGTTTATAATTTCGGTGATATGTGTGTGTTCTACGATTTTGAGAGAACCTAAAAGAACCATGACTGTTGTGTTATTCGGCGATTCTTTCATTCACGCCACCGGCGATTTGTTTCAACTGATCGCTTCAACATCTACTTCTTTCATTAATATAACCTTAACGATCTTTCGGAGGAAAAGCTTTGCGAATGTTCTGGTAGCTTTCACGGAAGTGGACGAAATGTTTGAAAGCCTAGGAATAGTTACAACTTACCAGACTTTACAGGCCTTGCTGTGCTTTTTCGCTATTTGCCAATTTTTTGAAACAGTAGTTGCAATCGGCGGATTAGTGTTTATCGTTCAGCAAGGCGATTCACTCCCAGATTATTCGTTCGTGCTCATATGTTTTACATCCATTTTCATAAGTATAGCTGTGGTGTACATATTTTTTGTGTACATATTACTTCTAACTAGGAGGTTTGAAAGGCTAAACGGAGCGTTAGTGTGCACAGAAATGACAATGAATGAATCCAGTCACACAATCTTATCACTCCGTCGCATTCACTCGAGCCTATGCGACATCGCGGATCTCATCAACGGATGCTTTAATATTCAAATCCTCATCATCATCGGAATCAACTTCATCACCACGCTCTTCCACTTCTTTTACATCCTCGAGGGCGTTGGCAGCTCCAAAAAGGACGACACAGCATACATATTCATCATATTCTGCTTCGGTATCTGCGTCACACAGTTTATCAACTTCATGCTCATCAGCCTTAACTGCACCAGATGTAAATTCAAGGTTTGTATTATTTGTAAATTTGGCTCATGGCATGACATTTTTGACCTGATTTTTTTGAATTTGGTGATCAAAACGATCGCTACCCAGAAGTCTTCAATAGTGTATTCCTACATTCACAATCTAGAGCGACTATATAGTTGTAGTTAAATGATGTGTAAGGGACGATATTGATCTGAGTCACGTCTCGCATCAATAATGGATAAATAGATTGGAAACCCAAGGGTGGGTTTATTATCACAAAGACAATCTCTAAGTGCTTTGGCTATATTGGGCTTGGATGAGGTTTGATATTTTGACAATTCGCTATCTACGAGAAAATTTTAATCGCTATGTAAAAACAACTGCAAAAAATGAATATTTTTGTAGAAATAAACCATTTGTTTTGTCATATCGTTTTCGAGATTCATAAAAATATTTTTATGTATTTAATTTGCTATATTTAGAAATCGTTGTTATTCTTGTACACGGTTATTTTTTTCAGGCTCAGGCTTATATGTGTTTCTGCCATAACTCTTTGTTGAGTGACATTGTCGGGCAGCATATAGAAAACATTCATAGATTTTGCGTAATGTTTAAGGTTAGGCTAGTTATGCTTAAGTTAGACTTTTGCTTAAACCGGCTAGCCTTTATTGTAAAATAATTAATTGAAATCAATTTCAGGCATTGGATACGGCGGCGGTGGTTCATAAGCTGCTGAACGTGGATAAAATCGATGAAGATGTTAAAGACAAGGTTTATTCATTTATATTTATTGTAGAAAAATACGTGTGGCACTCGGGGACTGCCGCGGTAAAGCATAGCATAGCATTTTTAACAACCTATGCAATTATAATTATTTATTTATTTTATTTTTTTTTATTTTTTCTGATATCAGATAACTGCGCTCTATCGGAAAACGTTGAAATTATTCCGAATCATTTGCGGCTGCGGTAGCAAATGATTCGGAATAATTTAAACATCTTCCGATATTTATTCGATAAAGCAAAAAAAACGATTATTCGAAAAAAATCGTAGATAAAAAGATAGATTATTAAATTATCTTTAAAATGGTGCAGGTTTTGGTGCAGTATTTGCGTAGTAGTCGTTTTTGTGTTCGGTTAGACCTAATTTCACAAATTAATTACACTATGTAATATAAACAAAATCTAAAATATTCAAAGATAAGAATATTATGAAAAGGTTTAACATATATTTTTTTCGAATCGTAAGCAGTACTCGTTTAGACGTAATTATCAGTTTAAAATCATTAATTTTCGTTAAGAAATATCTTCATTCGGTCGCCGCGCTGGCAGGCCCGCGATAAAAGCATGCAATAGCTTAAAAGATAACCGCATTTGTTAGTAGATTTACTATGAAAATTAGGCCATGAAAAACCGTAGCTTGTTGCAATTCAGTTTTTATATATTTGTTTACTTATTTAGGATAAGAAAAAAGTCTCAATTATTTCTCTTTCCTGAATCGCGTGACTAGTGTTTTGGGAGGCAGAAAAGTCGTTAAAAAATAAGTCTGTTTGAGAAGGCTATTCTTTTATTCAATTAGAACTATTATATTACAACTGGATTGGAGCCTGTGCCCTCTCCGTTCTGCGGTCACATTGCTACTCTCCCCCTGACCAGCGAGCTCAATAGTATAATGGGAGAGCGGCGAGTGGGGCGTGCGAGTAAAATGACGTGTGTAGATTCTGTTTAGCATTTGTATAAAACCTTTTTAGCTTCGACTGCTCGCCGCATTACTGCATCACCATGTCATAAAAAACATGTCAACATTTAAAAATAAGTATACAAAACACGCCATGGTATAACAATGGTAAACAGCCAATGGTATATATAATTTAACTGACATTGTAATGAAAATAATAAATAGAAGTCGTGGAAATTATCAAAGCATATTTTTTGGAAAGAAAGATTGTTCTAAACTAAAAGAAATCAATATGAATGATGATATAAAACTATAGAAAACAATCATTTTAAATTATATTATCTAAATTAATAAAATATTTTGCTAACACTAGCCAGGATCTAGCGAAGTCTATTCTGTCAGACATGGAAAACGACAAACGTGCACTAGCGAAGTAAATTAAATTGGTTTCAAGCAGTAAATTAAATTTCTCGCTTAAACACACTGTTGAAATATTGAAAACAATTATGAAACTTAAGATTAATAGTGCCTCTGGATATGGTCGCATCTGTGTTGACCATCTGAGTGTTATTGAAAAGTACATTTTGCTGCCGCTCGCATAAGTCATTAATTTGGTATTTGATTAAGGTTTTTTCCGGACATGTTATATATGGCAAGAATCAGGCCAATATATAAATCGGGCGATAACGGTCACATAAATAACTATCGCCAATTTCCATTTTGAGTTGTACTTCCAAAGTAGCCGAAAAGTTGGTAAAATCGAGGTTGATGTTCTTGACTCCCAAAACTCACTCTGCGGGAATCAGTTTGGCCATAAGGAGGTTCCAAGGACTAATGATGCAGTTACTTGTTTAACTAAATTTATTTATAGTAACATGGTTAAAGAAAAAACAATTAAAAACATATTCCTCGACCTGCCCAAAGCCTTTGATACGACTTCGCACGTTATTCTGAGATAAAGACTTGTTGACTTTAGTATAGCTAATGGGCCCTATTGTAGTTTGGCCACCAAGACCCATTCGTTCAGGGTCGGCCATACTCGCGGGTCAACACCCATCCGGCGGCCTCCACGCAGAAGGGAGAGCCAGGGTAGGATGCTGGTCGGCGGGCCAGTCTCCCCTAGGAGTCAATCTTCGGGCGCACATGGACGGTTTGCCCACCGTGCGGCGTCAGCCAATCGAGTGTGCACTCCGACTAATAGCCGGGGAAGTTCGGAAACAGTAATGTTTCCTTTAGATGTTATTGTTATTGTTAAATTAGGTGTTATTGTTAAATTTATGGCAACTGCTCTTGAAACGACCATTCGGCTACCAGATCTCGGGTGAATAAGCCGGGCAAAGGATGCCGTAGTCCGCAATATATTCGGTAGACACCGTATCATCGCTTCATAAGGGAGAGGATCGCGCAAGCGACCTCGATCCTGTAACCAGTCAGGAGGTAGGAGGTATCATGAAGGGTAATTCCAGACGGAGATATTCTTCCAAACTGGGGCGAGGTATAAACAAAGAGGTCATAGACATAGTTATAGACAACGAGGAATAGTCAGCGAAACCCACAGTTATCGGACAGAGATCGACGAACGTTAAAAATGATTGTTACTAGACTACATAAAGCAACCGCGACAAAAGTGACAGCAGAGGTTAACACACACAGAAATTCTGTGTCGACCAAAAAAAACTACGGCGGAAGCTATACAAAACTAATTATTAGCTAATCTCCACAAAAAAAATATTGTATATTTTGGCGGTGTTCATATTATTTTGTCTAACTCCTGTATATGTCATGTCACATGAAACATTTGCCGTAGGTACCTTGGGTTTGGGTAACGAAGATTGTAATTGCATATCTTTTCAAGATTTTTTAAGGACCAGTGACAGGCAAACGCCACATCCTACGACGGTGTTATTAACATTCTTAAAAATAGTTCTACTGTAATTGAATATTGTTAGGCAGCTACCCAATATATGATATAATATGTTCAACGTAAGTTGAACATATTGCTAGGGAGAAATCCATAAACACATTTTGGTAAAAAAGAATGTTTAGAAATGTTTCTGCTATGAGAATCATAATAATAGCTTTGAGGCATTTCGTAAAGTTTTCTACAAATCGCAATATTTTTTGTGGAAAATTGACAAATGATAAATTCCGCTATACTCTATAGTAATAATAAAAATAATAATTATAAACCCTTAATTTGCTCTTAATAACTGAAATACAAAGGCGAGATTATTGCCACAACTAGAGCTGTCAACTACAACCGTCACCTCTAGAAGTTTTAACGAATTGTATCTTTCTGTCTCCCGTGAGGTGAGAGTAGAAGACTTAAGACAAAATAGTCCACCGTCAAGTTCCGACTAACAGTCGGGGGAGTCTGGGAACTGTATTGTTTCCTATAGAACGGGGGTGGTTGCGTACCTTACGGCGACTGCTCTTAAATTGACCATTGGCCATCCGATCCCGGTTCAGAGCCGGGCAAAGGACGCCTTGGTCCGCGATAGATTCGGTGTACTCCGTTTCACCGCTTCGTAAGGGAGAGGACCGCGCAAGCGACCTCGAACTCGGAACCAATCGAGAGACCGGAGAAATCTGGTCACAATTGGAAGTGAGGGCGCGAGTATCTCGAGCCCGTCGGGTTTATTCCTGGCTAACTCGCGGTAAGGCGTTGGACGCTCACGGGTTGTGGCGTAGCTAGACGTTGGATTGTTATTGTCCAAAGTCTTCTACGCTCACTGCAGGTCGATAGAACGACTAATCGTTAAAACGTCCTGTGGTGACGGGCTCTCCCGTTGTAGTCGACACCTCAAGATGTTAGTCGGAGTGCACAATCGATTGGCTTGCGCCGCACGGTGCGCAAATCGTCCAGGAGCGCCAGAGATTTGATTCCCGGGGGAAACTGTATTCGACCCCAGAGTCCTACCCAGGTTCGCACCCCGTGCGTGGAGGCCGCCGGATGGGTGTTGACCCGTGAGTATGACCGACCCTGAACACATGGGTCATCGTGGCCAACCCATCATAGGCCCGTTAGCTCCCTGGACTGCGGCACCCAGGGTTGGCTTCCAACGACGGAGCTCCTCAACGGTCAATAGCGCAGACACAAAATTTTGTATACGCTTTCAATTATGATAGCCCGTTTACCATGACAAGGCCGTTGCACTTGCAAACAATTTTGGAGTCGGTTAAAATTATGTCGATTTTCTAATTCTCTACCATATCTCACAATTTCGTTTTAAATACCATAAGATTCAATATGTTAATATTGGTGCATATCCCTACAATAAATTCTGTAGCCATAAACCCAAATCCTGAAAGATTTCTGAAGTACCTCCAACTTTTTTCTTTCTTACCTTCAACTTTTTCTAATATTATTTCAGCTAATGCAGTTTTCAATGCAGCTGAGCCACCGCACTCCGCAGTTTTCAGCTTTCGGACTATTCCCTCTTGATAACACGCTACTTTTTACGGTAATTGTTAGGTTATATTACATTATTTTTTAACCTTGAATAATTTATGATTAATAGAAATCGATCTAATAACGAATAACCCATTATTTTTATATATAGGTCATGCCATGCTGCCTTTTGAAAAGTTTCGTACAGATGACCTTTTCCTTGTTCGTTTGAATTCCTAATTATTTATAAATTCTGTTTTTGTAAATTACCTTTTTTTGGTTTCAGAATGTTGAGGAATTCAGCCATTACAAAGGCCATACTAAGAGTTTCCGGAATGAAAAAGAAAAAAATAATTGCCTATATAATTGAAAAAAATAAATACACTATATTTTACTTGACTCATGCCTATACCCCTGGGTTTGAAATCTCACAGCATATCACAAAGTGTCTGTTTCGATCATACGGAACACGGCATCGATATATTTGTTGTTGACAGCCGTGGACGAGCGACCTTTAAGAAATCCTTCAATGAGATAGACACGACCGCTTTTGAATTCTGAAAACCAGCTATACATTGTCGTCTCACTTGATGCTTCATTCGTAATAGCAGTTTGAAGCGAATCGAAGCTCTGATGATTTGTCAAATTACACTTAAAATCGTAGAAAAATTGGGAGAAATTTCTATCCTTTAAATCCATCGCAATGCAGACACGCAGTTTTTGAAATATGCTCTAATGGAAAAACAAATGACAGATTGAACAAACTTTATTATACAGCCAAGGAGGCCTATTTTCAAATGTTTTCATGGTTTTTTTTTAATGTTTCCAGTTCCGGAAATTTTTAGTGGGACCTCTGTATACGGGATTTCATATTCATATTCATATTAATTTTATTAGTATACTGGTATAAAAGTCAGATACAGATTGGCAAACATCCATACATATTGGCAAACAAACGTTTTTTTTAACGTAAAGAAAAAATAACAATAAATAAAAAAAAAATACAAGAATAATGTAAAAAGAGGAAATACAAGACAAAATGGAAAGAAATCAATAAACACTTTAGCCACCAAAGCATTTTTGACTTCACTGGAGTAATATTCCTCCAGTGAGTAAAACGCCTTATCTGTGAGGTACCTCTTAAGGCGTCTCTTAAACACGTCAAAAGATTGCGCCTGCCTAATGTGCTCGCTGAGTTTGTTGTAAACCGCTGGGCCGGCGATATAGGCTAGCCTCTCCGACTTGGATAATGCATGACTTACCGAACGTAGCATGCTACGGGATCTTGTTGGATAGTGGTGATGCACACCATTCACTTCGAAATCGGCTAGATTTCTGCGAACGAACGGTGCTACTTCCATTATATAAATGGACGGCAGCGTCATGATGCAGAGATCTCTAAACAAAGGCCTAGCTGGCGTATCAAGCGACACACGCGCTATTTTGCGGACTGCACGCTTCTGCATAACGAAGACCCTCTGCCTGTCGGCTGCTCGCCCCCATAACTCCGCGCCGATGTATGTATGTATCACTAACCAATGGTTTTATTTTGTTTTCAGATTATCGGTTCGCTAACAACATATTTGATAATACTGACACAATTTGCAACCTCTCCAGTTACCCCGCCATTGGATTTTTAGGCTAAGTATTCGAATATCACCATGAATGGGGTTTAATGCAAATAAAAAAATGGCCCGATAATATCTGCGTATATTGGCGTATAATTTATTTATTTATAACGTAAAAGAAAAAAATACAAGGACATGCATCCTGTTGTACATGAGGAATAATTAATAACAAACATTATTATAGCGAAAAACATAGCTCTATGCATATAAATATGCTAGCATATCCGAATGAGGCGAAATCGCACAACCAACTAGACCCAGAAGGTCTGTCTCTGGCTGTGCTGTGTTATACCAACTGTATTTTTGTAACTCGCAAACTGACGAAGGTGAACAATTTTCAAATATTTCTAAATCTAACAAATGTGTTGTTTACACAAATTAAGGTAAAATTTAAAGTAGAAAAAAATGTATGCAATTAAGGACTAAAATAAAGTAAACTTTACATTATATTCAATAAATTTAAGTGGAAAATAAATCATAATATCTACAAATATATGAATAAACACTACATTCTAATATATATGTATAAGAAAATGATATGTAATATTGAACAATTTTACAAATACCTACATATGTTTTTTAAATATTCTCCCTACAGTATTAATAAGATCTATAGTTTTTGAATGCCCAATATCTAGAAGCCAGTTTTTTACTTTACCTTAAAAGTTACATAATTTTTCACGTTTTTCGTGGTTTCACATAGTGAGTTGTAAACTTTCGGGGCGATAAAAAACATTGTCTTCGGGCAAATGTGCTTTTTACCTTTGGAATTGTGAAAAATTCCTTTTCAGCATTTCTCGTTAAGTACATTTGTTGACTTCTTGCTCTGTACTCTTTAGTTTTGTGAAAGCTTACAAGGCACTGCTTAATAAATAGCTGGCAGATATCCAAAACCTCAAATTCCGCAAAGAGCTGATTTGAACTGTACCGAGATAATTGTTGTTGATAGAATAATTTTAATTGCCGGTATCAACCTTTAGGCAAAATGATATTCCCGTGTCATGAGACCTTACGGCCTGCATTTATACAAGACAGGAAAATGACGCCATTGTTCTGAATCGACCTCACATCAAATAACATCGAACAGCTCTACTGGCATACATGGTGACTGTATTACTGATTTCCCCCTCCCTTCGGCGCTCCCCGCCTCGTCTCAGCGATAGCCTGGATATTGTATACATTTTGCCATCACCGCACACCCGCACATGTCAACTCAACCTGGGGCGCCACCCTGTCTTTTTAAAAGAAGCAATCTCTTGGCAAAAACCAAGGCAGTGCAATTCGTCTGGGTTTCGTATCCAATTTCATACGAAAGAAGGAAAATCCCCCAATCCCCATACAAGAAGCGTAACATATCTAACGTAACACACTTTCTTCGGCAATATATGCTATAAAAAAGATTAAAATACTTAGCTGGCGAAATCGCTGCAATAACTGCGTATCATGCCTGTTTCCATTCAAAAATGACTTATGATATACTGATATGGGGGAATGCCACAGAGAGTTCTAGAGTTTTCATTTTACAGAAAGTGCACTGAGAGCAATTGCAGGAGTATCCCGTGACACGCACTGCGAACCATACTTTATTAAGTACAAAATGCTGACTTTTACGTCTGAATATGTTTTACAATGTCTAATATATGCTAAGTCTAATATTAACGAACAAGGGGTAAACGTGAATATGCACTCCCATAATACACGCAGACGTGATGATGTTATCCTGCCTACAGTACGCATTACGCAGACACAAAAGTCCTTTGGATATTTGATCTATAAGCTCTTTAACCAGCTACCACTCTTCACAAGATAGATGGAAACAAAGGCGCACATGCTTTCAATAAGCTGGGTGATTTTTTTGAGCATGCCGATTCTTTCAAATAGGAATAAAATTATTATGTAACTTTCAGGTACCTCATTTAAGTTTTTATTGTTTAATAATAATATTACGAATTTAATATTTAATATGTAGATTACAATATTTGACGTAACATACCTGACCATATACATTGTTTTTTTTCCAATTTTGTTTTAATACTTTCTATTGTGTGAATATTTTTTGTATAGAGTGCCTAATGTGACTATTAATATTCTTATAATAATTATCTATTTTATATGTATACTCATGTACATGGATTCAGCTCTATTTTTTTATTTTATTTGTCTTCCGTGTAAAGCCGACTTTAGTCAACGCTATTGTCAATTTAATATTTCTGGTTTAATAGTTTTATATCTACATATATTAATCTATTAATAGCAACTGACGGATTCTAATATGTGATAATTATCTTTAATTGATAATTCATGCTCTTATTGTATATTCTGAATGAATAAATTGAATACTGAATACTGAATACTTCTACTCAACTATTTAAACGCTTCAAGTTACTACGAACGCTTTTAGACGCACTTGAAAGCTCCAAGTTACTAAGCACTTATATTATTATTTTATATATTTAATTTCAACGTAATTTTATATTTCTAATTCCTTTGAATTTTAATAGAAAATGTATTTATAATTGAAGTCGGTTGGCAACTCTGTCGATATTAACTTTCTTAAGCACGCGAACGCTTTGGTCGCACAAGCACATATAGGTCACGCCAAATGTGTCGGTCCCTCGCCCACACGTTTAACACCAGTGCACTAAAACCAAGAAAGCTATAAAAATTCTTTAAAAAAATTGAATTTTGATTCTTTTTTGGTTTTAGTGCATTAGTATTCAATAAATTTAATAAATGTCATCGGGCATATGGGCCAGGGACCGAGAAATCTGTCTCGGCCAGTACACCATTACACAAACCTATATAACTCTCTAACTGTGATACCCGCCGCGGCCAACGCTAACTCTCTCGTCTACTAAATTTTACTATTGTGCACACTGCTTATTTTTACACGACTGCCTAACAAAACGGAGTGTAATGTATTAAGAATTCATGTATGTATGTTTTCCGTTTCTTTATTCCACTATAACCTCTAAACGTTTGAACCGATTTAGTAGTGTGTGTTATTGTTGAAAACGTTATATCGTCCCAAGTGTCATAAACAAACACAAATGTCACACTGGTAATTGTCTAAATGTCCAAATATCAATACATTAAGATAAACATATAGTGTTTAGTATCAAATGAATGTTCTGATTGAGTACATTCGAAAATATACCTACATGTGTATGTATGGTTAAATAATAAAACCACAAACATTTCATAAAAAAAACCGTTTTATTACTTGAGCACCGAGGGCAACCGACTGAGAGGGGCGAAGGCGGCAAGCAATCGTCTTGATATCTGCCGTCACACTCTGAAAGCCGGGCTCACGCGAAGCCCCGCTCGACGGGCTTTGGACAAGGCCTGTCGACTGACCCACAAAATGCGCAATATGATTATAGAGGAAACACGTGTCAACGGGGACGTAGGAAAGCTTTCGTAAATATTTTTTATTGTAACGGCAGTCGTGATTTTTAGTTCTTTAAATTATTTTCTTGTTATCAAGATATTATTGTCTTTAATTAGCTGCTATTCATCTTTTGTTGGACATTCGATATCTCCTGAGTAGGGTGAGCATACAAGCGCCTTCCCAACTAACGCGCGGTTCTTTTTTCACGTACCAAAGTGTGACACAACTATGGTGCTAAATCGTTATTGCCACGTACTATGCATGCATACATGTAAGCTTTAACGAAAATGACATATTTAACTACGACAGTAGTCGGTCCTTTGTTAAAGAGTTACGTAAAATGCTGGAGATCAGAATGAATTGATTTACCATCCCGCATTCTCAGTTGTACTTAAATGCACATACACCCTCTTCTTTTCTTCTTCTCCTCGAAAAAGAGGTCTCACGCAGAAGCCAGATGGCAAGATCGGAGTTAGCTAGAAATGCTGTACCATGAGCAAGCTAGAAAGGCTGTGGAAGAATCGGGGTATAAGTAAGCGGACTAAGGTCAGGCTGGTTCGAGCTCTGCTTTTCTCGATCTTTCTCTATGCATCAGAGACATGGACCCTGAAAGCTCGGATACGCACCAAAATCGAAGCACTGGAGATGTGGTGTTGGCGTAAAATGTTAGGAATCCCATACACAGCACGACGCACCAACAAATCTGTACTGGAAGAACTCGGCATCCGAGTGAGGCTCTCCACCGTATGCATGAAAAGGGTCCTGCAGTTCTTCAGTCATGTTACCAGGAGAAACCCAGAGAATCTGCAGAAAATGCTTTCCGGGGGTCAAGTGGAGGGAAGAAGAAGCAGAGGCAGATCACCGGCCAGATGGATTGATCTCATCAAAGAATTTACAAAAGTGTCAATAGAATCTGCGACCCGCCATGTAGAAGACAGGTCGAAGTGGAGGAGCCTCGTAGGCAATCTGTTGTCTAGTGGCCACGATCCTCAGTAATGAGGGAACGACGGTGTACCACCGAAGGAAGATATGCGGTCCGGCTGATGAGGCGAGGGCAGTTCTGAGAAATTCGGCACCCCTCCTAATATCACATTACACGGCTGGTGCATTCATATACAGAGATGTGTGTTGGTATGGGATACTGGCGATCGTCCCATTGGGAGTAGTATTTAATTGTGTTATTGTTAGTTAGAGCGATGTGTAAACGCGGAGTAGAGTAATAAGAGGAAATAAACCTTATGTTTATTTCACGAGTTTTTTAATTAAGTTAGAATATTGCTAGGTTCATATTTGCGATATGCCAAATGATGTAGTGTAACGTAGGTACGATATGTATAATGTAGTAGAGAGCGTCTCTATAGACGCTGTAGATACGGATGGCGCTTTGTAAAGTATTTTTCAGTCTGCAATTTAACGGCCCGCGCGAAGGGCACGTGTTAGTATACTGCATTCGCCACAAGCGTACGCTCGCAGTTTTTGAATAAACCAATATAAAAAAAAAACAGATTTGTTTTAATGTGCGGAAGAGGGACACTGCAGACCGGAAAGTGCCGCCATGGTCGCGTAGCAACGATCCAGCTAAACTAAAACATTGCTAAGGTGGGCGACGAACTCGAGACCGGCTTCAGAGTGAAACCTGAAGCGGAACTTCGCGCTACAGACGGAGAAGAGATTATATTTACAAAAGTTACGTGCACATACATAAACTAAAAATTAGTAGAGATAATAATACTTAAAAAAGTTCAAGCGGTCTAACTTTATTAGGAATTAAGATAGACAGCAAGCTAAAGTAGAATGAACAATTTGATTCTTTGGCAATTTAGCTATCCAGTGTTTGCATTGATTAGGGAATTGTGAGAAAAAATAGATGCATCACAATCCAACAATGTATGCTTTAGTTATTTTGATTCAATGTTAAGATAATAAAACAGGGCTTCCCTTACTAGGGAAATTGTTATAACTTCCACATATCTAAGATCTTTTCTAGATATATGACAACTAAATATTGGCATTCTATTATATAGTTGAGATAATGTGTTTGAATAAAAAAAGTTAAAAATTCCACCTCTATAGGCTCTGTACCACAACATACAATCAAGTCATTTAAAATCAGGGAGTCGGGTACGAGGGATTGCTGGTAGATTTGTTGGTAGACACATTTTAAAGCTGTTTAAAAAAAAAAGTATATGAAAATAATTTAGTTTATGCTGTAGTTTTTTACAGTTAGATTTGTGTTAGTTCTACTAACACGGATCACTGCTACATTAGCCACTTGCCTTACTAACATTTTTTGCAACTGTAAATGCACAGATGAAGCCTAACTGGTAGTTAGGGGGCGAGGTACCTTTCCCGGTGTCCCGCCGTAAGGCGTCGGTCTCTAACGGGTTGCTGGTGAACTAGACAGTAGATTGTATTGTCCTCAAGTCTTCTACGGTCATTCCACGGCTGAAAGAACAATTATATATCGTTATACCAGCTTGGGGAGACAGGTTTGCCCGTTGTAGTCGACATCGCCCTACTGCAATTTTCTTAATAATTGTCCCTTGGCATTATGAAGTAGTAGCAAGATATGATCAGTTAGCTGTGAGCTGTCACCGGAGGCGGACTTTCCCTGAAACTGGATCGCGTAACTGAAAGAACACTTTATAAATTAGGGAAACATAGGCATCGACTTCAAAATAATTTCATTCCGCTGCCCCCACATCCACATTCTAGAACCATATATTTCATTCGGACACATCATTTATTAATCGATGCTATCGCGGTCTATGCTATTATAATCCATTTTGAATAATAGTTCAATTGGTTAATCTATCGTAATAAAATGTGTTTCCCTTTCTGACTTTTAACTAAATTATATTCGATTCTTAGTGTTTTACTCAGTCAATCAAATGCCAGGCTAGAGGATTATCATCAGCTGAGTCTTGAGTAAGTTGAGTTATTTCCAAACATATGTAAGTCTTAGGAGGGCCGGCTCCTGGAGCCGGAAGAGTGAGGTCATGTTTATATATTAATATTGAGTTGCAAAAAAGTTACAATGTGTTAATATTAAATTGCAAAAAAGCATCAAAATAGCCCATTAAATGCTAAAGTCAGTGTAAGGCGATAATGTGGTGACTTTGAAAATTAGCTATTCTCGGGACGTCCTTGATCATTAAAACAGAAGAAAACGTGCTAATTATAGCAAAACTAGTTCACTCAAACAAGCGTAAAAAAAAACGCGAGCTTACCGAAGAAATGAGCATCTCGTATGGGTCCGTGCAAAGCATTCCGATACTTTTCAAATGGAACGAGTAAGTGCCAAATTGGTTCCCAGAGTTTTGACTGGCGGATAGCAGGAAAATCGTGGATCATTTTTCTCGGAATTGATGGATCGTTCCAAAGCAGATCAGGACTTTATGGCCAATATTAAAACTAGAGTTACAAGGTGAGTTTATGAACCTGAACTTGATGAAAATGCATAGTTCCCAATGAAAACTGAATGGCTCTCCTCGCCCTACGAACGCACGTAGTCAAAATCGAATGTGAAGGACTTGCTCTTTGTTTTTTTTTAATAGTGACATCAGAGTTCTATCCAAGAGGCACAACAGTAAACTCCAAATTTAAAAAAGTCCTATTAGAACGTTTCAGGAATAAAGAACAGAAAAAGTTCCATTACACATCAGGGGCCTTGGGGAGGTTCACTTTAAGAAAAAGGTACAGGGTATTTTGACTAAAAACCCCATTTATAGCTTTGAGGATTTCGACAATATCAATTTTTCGCACCTCTATTGACCTACTCGACTATTATTATTCCTTATTCTTTCTTTTATTGACTATTTTACAATTGCGTTTTTTTCCTTCTAACTATTGGCTATTGACTATAATTATTATTACTGATTTGTTTATATTTGTGGTTTTTCTTTAAAATATCTTCCCATATGATAATTTGTGGAATTATCCAATATTTGATTGATTATTTAGTACTATTGTCCACATGAAAATTATATGAAATTATGTAAGAATTTTGATTGAAAATATTGGAAAATGTTGTTTCCTCTATATAACCTAGAAAATCTGCGCTTGGATGTTCAACGTTCAAACCTTGCAATACCGACGTTCATATCTTATACCTTAATAGGTATTTATTTAAATACAGGGTGGACCAAAAGTCCGTTTACTTTTTAAACAATGATAAAAACAAAACTAGATAAATGCTGCAAAATCTGTTTATTTATTATTAAAAAAGACAAGTAGGGATTTTATTTTTTGAATATTACATCATCCATATGTGACCCTTGTCCCTCACGACACTGTTGCAACCTGGAGCGAAAATTTTCTATCACGGCCTTGCAGGTGTTTTCTGAAATGTTTTGCATTTCTTCGCTGATGCGTCCCTTTAATTCTTCAAGAGACGCTGGGTTGGTGTCAAAAACTTTATTTTTAAGGTATCCCCAAAGAAAAAAATCCATTGGGGATAAATCTGGACTACGAGGTGGCCAGTTAACGTCACCTCTTTTTGATATCACTTTTTGACCAAAAATTTCACGAACTGCAATCAATGAGTCATTGGAGGTGTGATATGTGGCCCCATCTTGTTGAAACCATGAGCGTTGATTTTTTTATGTAAAAACCATTCAAATTCTGTAGCGCTGGAGTAAAAAAGTTCCGTAGCATGGCTATATACCGCTCTGTGTTCACTGTAACAGCATGTCCATTTTGATCTTCGTAAAAATATGGAATCCGCCTATCCGGCCTAGATCCCACGATCTATCCGGATACCACGATCCGGCCTAGATCGGCCGGATCGTGGTTTATCCATTGTCGAACCTGTCTCCTCAAACTTGTGTACCCATTTTCTAATCAATTGAATTGATGGAGCTTCATTTTTCTGCCGTAAGTTGTAGTGAGCGCAAAATTTTCGTTGCGCTATAGTCGGAGAATCGTTGTTTCGATAGTACTCGCGTACGCAGAACGCACGTTGTGCTCCGTTGAATGGCGCCATGGCACTGAATTCGCATAGGCTGCTCTCGAGTTACGTACCCCCTCCGCCCCACCCCGCCTTCGCTGCTCGACGTAAGTACTGATTTAAAAGTAAACGGACTTTTGGTCCACCTTGTATTATACTTGTTATTTTTATTAGTTTTGACATGACCAAGTGTAGGAATTTATATCAACTGGTTTGAAAGAAAAAATAAAAAAAATAAAAAAAAGAGGCCAATGGTTTCCTTATTTATCACGACAACGTCCCGCGCCACACCTCGCTTCTGATCCACGAGTTTTTGGCCGAAAAATATTTCTTTTCAGTCCTCATTCACCTCACTTTTAGATTTAGCAAAAAAAATGTTTAGATACCATTTCCGACATTAGGATGACCACGACAGAGCAGATGATGGTCCGTCAGAAATAAGCCTTCCAGAAATGCTTCCAGTCATGGAATCAACGTATATTTTACTTTTATGCAAAAATCAATAGTTTCGGAGTTATTTTTAAGCTATTGCATAGCTTTTATCGCGGGCCTAGGGCCAGCGCGGCGACCGAATGAAGAAATTTCTTAACGAAAATTAATGATATTAAACTAATAATTACGTCTAAACGAGTACTGCTTACGATTCGAAAAAAATATATGTTAAACAAGAACATTGTCCTAATATTCTTAAATTTGAATATTTTAGATTTTGTTTATATTACATAGTGTAATTAATTTGTGAAATTAGGTCTAACCGAATACAAAAACGACTACTACGCAAATACTATCTGGCGTATTGTTATGAAACCTGCACCATTTTAAAGATAATTTAATTATCTATCTTTTTACCTACGATTTTTTTCGAATAATCCGGTTTTTTTGCTTTATCGAATAAAAAATTCGTGAGCGGCGCTCTATCGGAAAACGTTTTAATTATTCCGAATCATTTGCTACCGCAGCCGCAAATGATTCGGAATAATTTCAACGTTTTCCGATAGAGCGTAGTTATCTGATATCAGAAAAAATAAAATAAATAAATAATTATATTTGAATATATTGTTAATTATATTTGAATTATTATATTTGAATAAGTTGTTAAAAATGCCATGCAATAGCTTTACCGCGGCAGTCCCCGAGTGTGACACGTATTTTTTTTTATTTACCAAAAACGCACCATATGACTTATTTTAGTGAATATAAAAATAATTAAGGGAGGCATATATTTTGTTTCACATTTATCATAGGCCTCATAAAATAGCGGTACTTTTTTGGAGGCAGAATTAATAGAATTTTCTACAATAAACAAATGCCACGGAAACGAGTTGGCCGATTGGCAAAATTATAATAATAAATGCATATTTATAAAAAGTCAAAATATTTTTTTTCTTATTACATGCTATGAGATAGCTACTTTTTTGCAGGCCTCGTGCGTCGACAAATCATGGGCGCACGAGGCCTGCACTAGTGGAGAAATTTCCTATGTTTGCCAAAGCTGTTTATCAGAATAGAGATAAATTTATTTTGTTTCTGAAACTTCTAATTTAATTTGTTTTTAACTTGTCATATTTTAAAAAAAGTGAAAGCTAGCAATTATTTTTTTTTAAATTTTAGTAATAGGTATATTTTTTGACGTGACAACGTCTTATAATTCGATGGAGCTGGCTGCACGCACGAAAAAACATGACTCATGCGGCGGTACCTCGCTCTGAGGCGTTCCATTTAAGGCTTGAAGTGCAAGCGAGAGCGCGGAACGAGCGACAAAGAGGCACAATCGGCATTGTACAATCGTACATTCGTACAATGTACAATCGTACAATCTTACAATGTACAATCGTACAATCGTATAATGTACAAGCCTACAATGTACAATCGTACAATGTACAATTGTACAATGTACAATCGTACAATCATACATTGTAAAAAAAATTATGACAATTGTATTTATGCGTACAAATAAATGTAACTTGATCAATTCAATTGTGATTTCCATTTACCTCCTTCTCTATATTTATTCAAAATATCTATCAAACAAATAAAATTAAAATTTTGTTTTGAAAAATGCAACCATTCCATCAGTATTTTCTTATGACGTTGTCACGTTCAACTATCGTCAGTAAACCGACTTTACAGACAACCGTTTTTTTTAATACTGTGTTATATTTAACAATCACTATTTTGCTTATTTAGTATCAATTCCTAGGCTCCCATTCTTTAATTCTTCAAGCCATTTCTAGTACAAAAACTATTAGTAGATAAAAATAACTACGATACGACATTAGTTTCATGGGGGTCTGCTTTTTTGTTCGCGAGGTATGAGGCGATATGTAAAAATTGTTTCAACTCTTCCAGGTCTCCCCTAAAGTATGCATTTTGCGCCTTGAATCGTCTATTTTTTTTTAATTTGTTGTGTGGGGCTTTACTATGGTCTTTATGAGCCTTGTAACACTGTGACCATTGCTGATCTATTGTGTTCGCCACCTACTATAGTTCTGCGCTGAGCCTCGTGTCATTTAAGAACCGCAACAGGCTTTTGGCGCCAGATTGTTTTACCTCCTCAGGTTGGAAGTAATGACCACTCAAGTGGGTGTATCTTTTACGCATCAGCGGGCCACACTCGCATATGGGGTGCAGGGGAGTTTCCTCTGCCTTTTGGCAGAACCTGCACATTTTTGTGTTTCGGAGCTTGAGGTTGAACATGTGTTTGTTAAGGCCACAATGCCCCGTGAGCGCCCTCACCAGTATGCGTAGGAGTCTAACTCTTTTTGATTCGTCTAACTCTTTTCGGATTTCTGTTTTATTGCAAATTTCATTATTATATCTTGTACTTCGGTACGGTTATTTATTAGGGTCCATAATGAAAATGAAAACTTTCAATTATTAATTTTACATTCACTAAAATATGTCGGTAACTGTATTGTACTGACATATTTTAGTGACATATTTTAGTGAATGTAAAATTATGTAAATGAGAGAATGTTACAGCATTTACGCCAATTTCATTTACATTTTTATAAATACTTGTAAAGTAAAATCACTGATAACAGTTATTTAATTTTTTTTTTAAAATCCAACGAAATGTGGTAGTTTTAAAAAAAAAAATCATAACATGTTGTAAGAAAAAGTCTAGTGAAAATGACTTCAAAACTTATTATGTATATATTTATTTTCTAAATTTGCATATCGGCCAACTCGTTTTCTTGGAATTTGTTTATTGTAGCAAATTCTAATAATAATTTTTTTTCTAATAAATTACCGCTTTTTATACGGTCCATGATAAAGGTGAAAGAAAATAAAAGCCTTTCTTAATAATTTTTAAATTCACTAAAATAACTCATAAAGTGTGCCAGTGCGTCAAATAAATCATAGAAAAAAACACAGAAAATTAAGTAACTCTGAAACTATTGATTTTTGCATGAATCTAAATGTGGCTCTGTATAGACAGCAAAAACAATTTTCTGCAACATCCACGTTGACTTCATGACTTGAAGCATTTCTGGAAGGCTTTTTTTCCGACGGACCATCAGCTGCTTTGTCGGGGTCATCCTATGTTGTCTGATCTTTACCGATTTTCTTTAAATGTATTCCTACCAATACTGTTTTTTTTCTGCAAAAAATATAATGTTAATAAAACCGCCTTTTATATCATCATATTATGTGCAATGCATAATTTATTCAATAATTTGATTATGGAAGAAATAATCTTCTTTTTTGCAGACTTGTGCAATGAACATAATGAGGATCCACACATCACCACCAGCGTCGTCCGAGGTGAAAAGCGTGGCGACTAGAATATGGCGCTCTTGCGAGAATGATACGTTCCGAAAGATGTTCAGAGCCAAGAATATTTACGAATCGGTGTTCCCAGTTTTTATATTTACCTCATTTACTGGTTTATTACCCTATTTACTGGTTTACCTACATTTACCGTATTACTTCGATTTTTCTGCTGTAGGGATAAAAGTCAAAACCAGTTATATCCGCCTTATTTGGTCGTTGCTTATAGTTTCGGTGATAACTTTGTGTTCTACGATTTTGAGGAAACCTAAGGGTAGCCTGACTGTTGTGTTCTTCGGTGATTCTTTCATACACGCCATCGGCGATAGGTTTCAACTGATCGCTTCGGTAGCTACTGCTTTCATCAATATAACTGTGACGATATTTCGTAGAAAAAACATTGCAAATGTTCTAGATGCTTTCATGGAAGTAGACGAAATGTTTAAAAACCTAGGAATAGTTACATGTTATCATACTTTCCAAGCATTGATGTGGTTTTTTGCTATTTGCCAATTTTTGATATCAGCGGTTGCGATCCCCGGATTAGTGTTCATCGTTCATCAAGGCGATTCCCTCCCAGATTATTCGTTCATGCTTACGTGTTTTATATCTCTTTACATAAATGTAGCTGTGGTGTACATGTTTTTCGTACATATATTACTTCTAACTAGGAGATTTCATGGACTCAACGGAGCGCTGCAGCGCACAGAAATAAAAATCAATAAATCCAGTCCAAAAATCTCATCATTCCTATGCATCCACTCGCGCCTCTGCGACATCGCGGATCTCATCAACAGTTGCTTTAATATTCAACTCCTCATGATCATCGGAATCACTTTCATCATCATGCTTTTCCACTTCTTCTACATCCTCGAGGGTGTCGGCGGCTCCAAAAAGGATGACACAGTATACTTCTTTATAATATACTGTTTCGCTGTCTGCTTCATACAATTTATTAACATCATGATCATCAGCCTAAGCTGCACCGGATGTAAATTCAAGGTTTGTAATATTTGTTAATTTGACACATTGTGTCACGATTGTCGTTGTCCAGGAAACTTGGAAGCTAATGGGCCCTGTTGCAGTTTGGCCACTAAGACCCAGTTGTATAGAGATGGTCAAACGCACGGGTTAACAACCATCCGGCTGCCTCCAAGCAGAAGCGAGAGCCAGGGTAGGGCGCGAGCCTGCGTGCCTGTCTCCTTTAGGAGTCAACCTTACAATACAATACAATACAATCAACTACTCCAGTAGATAGGCATTCCTATACTTGGATGCATCACAAAATTAAATGCTAAAAATTGAATTATTAAAAACATAACTATCGTGATAGTTGTCATGGCTGTAATATTATATTCAATATTACCTACATACAAGTAATCAAAATATACTAATGTGATTTAAGAGTCAGGAAGAATAATATATTAAAATAGTAATGCAAATTCTATGTAGAATAATCAAAAAATATATATTTTATTGTCAATCCAGCAATATGCCTTTGTA
Source organism: Micropterix aruncella (assembly GCA_944548615.1). Classification (NCBI taxonomy): domain Eukaryota; kingdom Metazoa; phylum Arthropoda; class Insecta; order Lepidoptera; family Micropterigidae; genus Micropterix; species Micropterix aruncella. The sequence goes on along the minus strand of OX155971.1, from coordinate 27,961,310 downwards.
TTTTTTAAAAAAAATGAGTAGATGTATAATAAATTATATGAAAATTAGAATGTCAGCTATCATAATACCATTATGTTTAAAACTTTACGCATTTCATTAATCATCAACATGGAAAATAAACTCAGAATTTTCAAACTCCCTTATACCATAAATAATGGGTTTATTACCAAATTATGTATAATTATCTTTTTAAATTGGTCCTCTCTAAGGCTTTTCATTTGCTCTGTAATCTTATTATAGAAGGACAAATTTTGGTGAATAAAACTGTATCGTACTTTGCTAAGTCGCTGTCGGTTTATGTGTAGATTGGATTTATTCCTCGTATCGTGATGATGAAAATCACTATTCACCGGAGCTTCTGTTAGGGGTCTACAAGCGTACATGATATTTTGGTAGATGTAAGAAGAAAATAGAGTCATTATTCCTGATTTTACAAATAGCGGCTTACAAGAACTTCTTGGTGAGACTCTATATAAACTGCGTACCGCTCTTTTCTGGAGGAGAAAAATTCTTTTTGAGTTTGGTGCCATTCCCCAAAACAGTAGGCCATACGTTATTAAGGAGTGGAAATATGCAAAATAGACGGATTTAGCTGCTTCAAAACCGCATAAACTTCTTATCTTTCTAATGGCGAATATGGCACTGCACATTTTTTTACTGAGATCATTTAAGTTATCAGACCATTGTAATTTTTGATCAATTTCTAATTCGAGAAATTTCGTCGAGGAGACATTTTCTGGTTAGTCAGACCCAAAGTATACGTCTATTTCATTATAATCAGACGGCCGCAAAGAGAAGCATATTGATTTTGATTTATTTACGTTAAGTGACAATTTATTAACTTGGAACCATATACTAAGCCTGTCTATTGTTTCTTTTATCTTTGGGCCAAAGTGTCTTTATTTTTATCGCTAAAAAGAAGTGAAGTATCATCGACTAATAAAATGATTTCATCATCCACGGATTTCAGGCACTCTGGGATGTCATTAATATAGACGAGGAAGAGAAAAGGTCCAAGTATCGATCCTTGAGGAACACTTTGTTGGTATTCTGTGGCGCGCTCTTGCTATTTTCGACTTGCGTAATCTGAGTGCGTTCTTGCAAATAAGATTCCATGAGTTGCAGTTCCTTATTCCTAATGCCGTAGTTTTCCAATTTTTCAAGTAGAATTGAGTGGTCTACGCGATCAAAAGCCTTAGAGAGGTCACATAAAATGCCTACGGTTTTTTTTATATTGTCTAGCCCAAGTAGTGTTTTTTTAATTAGACTCACGATTGCATCTTGCGTAGAGAGATTTTTTTGAAATCCAAATTGTTTTTTAGACAGGATTTGGTTTTCAACAAAGACATTAACAAGTTGGATAAGAAGTAATTTTTCAAAAATTTTGCTGAAAACTGGTAAAAGAGATATGGGTCGATAATTATCTCTGTTTTCAGGGCAACCCTTTTTAAATATCAGCACTACTTTGGCCATTTTCATTGCGGTGGGAAAGAATCCATGTTCCATGCATCGATTAAATATAAAAGATAGATTGTGCGAGATTACGGTTACAGAACTTTTTAGGATTTTGGTAGATATATTCCAGAGGCCTGTTAACTTTAATTATTTCGGAAGACTTGGTGGGGGAGAATAACAATGAATTTGGATTTTTTTTACGATAGTCCTCAAGCAGGCCTAAAGCTGAGTGATTTCCCTTATTCTGGCAGCTGGTATTTAAGGGTATAGAGCTGAAATAGTCATTAAAAAGTTCTGCAACCGTTGTCGCATCATCTATACTACTGCCATTGACGTTGAGGCGTACGCAATTATTACCTGTTTGGTTCCGTGTACATTCTTTGTTAATAATATTCCAGGCAGCCTTGATTTTATTATCGGAATTATCTATAGTGTATTTTAAGTATTTCTGCTTAGCATGCCATACTACTTTTTTGTATGTATTTTTGTATGTCTTAAGGCTCTCCTGGACGGTTTGCGCACCGTGCGGCGTCAGTCAATCGATTGTGCATTCCGACTAACAGCCGGGGGAGTCTGGAAGCAGTAATGTCTCCTATAGAGCGGTGGCGGTTGTTATCCTTATGGCAATTGTTCTTGAAACCACCATTCGGTCACCCGATCCCGAGTGAATAAGACGGGCAAAGGATGCCGTGGTCCGTGATAGATTCGGTAGACACCGTATCACCGTTTCATAAGGGGGAGGAGGCGCAAGCGACCTCCATCCTGTAACCAGTCAGGAGGCAGGAGGTATCCTGAAGGTTAATTCCAGACGGAGATATCTTCCAAACTGTAGTCAAAGGGGCGAGGCTGCCCGCTGGGTATCTTTCCCGGTGCCTCGCCGTAAGGCATTGGCCTCTGACGGGCAGGGGGCGTAACTAGATTGTGGATTGTTTTTCGTCCCAAGTCTTCTGCGCTCACCTCACTGGAGACAGAACGATCTGATATCGTTAAAACTTCCTGAGGTGCCGTGTTCGCCTGTTGTAGTTGACAGCTCTAGTTGTCCAGGAGACTTTATTAGCCCATTCTTACATTCACAATCTAGAGCGCATGTATGGTAGTTAATAGTGTTGGCAAGATACGATATTAATCCAAGTCTCGTCACGTCTCATATCTAGATAGATGGGTTGGAAACATATTATTGGAATCCATGTAAATAATCCTTAAAAACTATGTACAAGGACGAACTTATTATCGTAAAGACAAGCTATAGCAATCATCTTATATTGCTTTGCCTTCGGCTATATTGGGATCTGATAGAGTTGGATATTTTGACAACTGCTATATACAATTATTGCAAAAAAATGACATATTTTTGTGGAACTATTACCGTTATTTTTGTTATATCGTTTTCAAGATAAAAAAAGTATATCTATGTATTCCGATCAACATGAATAACATGAAATAGTCCTCTTTTATTTCGTCCTAATGATTTATTGGTTTATTTCCTGGTATTTTAACTACCTATTTATTTTATATTTATATACACGTATTTCTGCTTCGCGAGTATAAGATGTCTTTAGACCGGTTTTATTTTTACAATTTATTTTGTTGAAGTTTCAATGAAACACAATAGGTATACAATAGAACATAATATAGGTAAATTTAAATGACGTATTTTTGTTATAATTCCATTAGCTATACTTGGAGATCTCTGTTATTCTTGTAAACGTTTATTTTGTGGGCTTCTTCCTGTTTCTGTTATCCCTCTTTTGAAGTGAGGTTGTCGGGCAGCACAAAGAAAACATTTAAAGATTTGAGTAATGCTAAGGTTAGCCCAGTCATGCTTATGTACAGTGGCGGTTCCATCATACACGCCTAAAAGCCCGGCTTGCCTTATCTCTTAAAAATCCTCCTAAAAAGATCGCTAAACTAATAATTGAATTTGCGAGCGCCTATTGCTATCTAGCGGGCACAGATCGCTCCACGCGACAACACAGCTTATGACAGCGAAACAATTCGCTGCAATTGAGTTCAGATAGTCATCTCGCTCGCACACATGGGCTTGCAACGCGGCTTTCAAAATCAGTGGTCCTCTCATTCTAACCTGTGGAAAATTACGCAAAACAATATATGAATCTATACAACTTTTGTATTAACAATTAAGCCAGGCTTGCGTTAGCATAAAGTAGAATGCACAAGTCACAGAGCAAATTTTTTATTGTATAATTTAAATTGATTTGTGCTTTTTATTGCCTGATAAATAATGAAAGAAATTGAGCCTTGTGGTTAGTTCTGTCTTAACTTGTTTTCACTCCCTCAAGCAAATAAAACGGCATTTCTTAAAGCCACGGAGGTAAGCGACTGCTGATAAGTATATGTTAAATTCTTTATAGCAGTAGCATGCCTTTACACAAGCTGTAAATTTCAAACTGAAGATTGAAGAGTAAAGAGGTACTTTATGTATATATATTTTTTTACTATGAAAAGCGTAAAAAAAACGCAAAAAGTTACGTCTGGCTTGCCCCATTCACCAACCCTGGCCACGCCACTGCTTATGTAAGGCTTTTGCTTAAACCGTTTAGTTTTTTTTTAAATAATGAATTTTAATCGATTTCAGGCATTGGATACAGCGGCGGTGGTCCATAAGCTGCTAAACGTGAATAAAATCGATATGGATGTTAGGGAAAAGGTTTATTCATTTATATTTATTAGTTATAGATGACATGGTAAAGGTAATTGTGGGTTGATTCATTATAAACATCTGGCCTGGATTACCAATAGCTTGTTGTGACATTTTTGAGATATTTGATTTACTTGTCTAAGACAAAAGAAAGGTATCAATATTTCTTCTCCCCTGCATCGTCTGACTCCAGCGATTCAATAATCAGAAAAGTCGTTAAAATGAGAAGTACGTTTGAGCGGATTATTCTATTATTCAATTGCAACTAGTTAAGTGCGCATCTCTACTTACCCTGAACATACATAAAACTAAGTACCTTACGTTCAGCAACAATAAAGGCCAACCACATTTAAGCCATAGACTGACCATTCATGACTGCGACAGAAATACTCAGCATTGCAACTGCACTACTCTAGAAAGAACACAACAGGTACAATACCTGGGTATAACGATCGACAATAAGATCCGTTGGCAACCACATATTGATAAGCTGACGACGAAGGTGCGTAAACTCGCATGTATATTCAGGGAAATAAGAGATATTGTGGACCCGGAAACACTGAAAAACACCTACTATGCCTTGTGTCAGTCATTACTATGCTATGGTATTATAGGATGGGGCGGTTGTACAAGGTCCACTCTACACCCTCTAGAAGTAGCGCAAATATGTATTTTAAAAATAATCCCACGTAAACCGTATCGATTTCCGTCAGACACTCTTTACATCCAGTCCGAGGTTTTGGATGTAAGACAGCTTTATATTCGCATGGCTCTAATATACACTAAAAATAAAATGACCCCTTATAATCAATAACGAGTTAAAAAGACGAGAGCAACAAAAACTGGTGATATGATGGTGCCAAGAACTTACACAGCATTTGGCCAACGCCATTTCACGTTCATTGGCCCTAGAATGTACCTACAACAATCTTCCCGAAGCAATTAAAAGTAGTGAGAACACATCCACTTTTAAAAAATCACTAACCGATTGGTTGTTGGAGGTGAGTAGGGACGGTTTAAGGAATATGCTGACTGTTGTATTTTGAATTATAGTATGTAGTGTTTAGTATTTAGTTTTTACAATGATAATTTTAAATGACTATTATAGGTATGTAAACGTTATATCAATATGTAATTGATTTATATATGTATATTGTTGTAGTTTTTATTTTTATTTATTTTGGTTTTATTATTATTTTCATATATATATATATATATATATATATATATATATATATATATATATATATATATATATATATATATATATATATATATATATATATATATATATATATATATATATATATATATATATATATATATATATATATACATATATATATATATATATATATATATATATATATATATATATATATATATATATATATATATATATATATATATATATATATATATATATATATAGGTATATATATATATATATATATATATATATATATATATATATATATATATATATATATATATATATATATATATATATATATATATATATATATATATATATATATATATATATATATATATATATATATATATATATATATATATATATATATATATATATATATATATATATATATATATATATATGTATATATATATATATATATATATATATATATATATATATATATATATATATATATATATATATATATATATATATATATATATATATATATATATATATATATATATATATATATATATATATATATATATATATATATATATATATATATATATATATATATATATATATATATATATATATATATATATATATATATATATATATATATATATATATATATATATATATATATATATATATATATATATATATATATATTGATATTTTAAGGGTGTAATTTTTAAAAAATTATTTTCAATAATATATAAAATTAGATTCATGAAAAGTTACTTATCTGGGGTCTTGGTGGAACAGAAACATTTTAACGATAGTTAATGTCCTCTTTAAATACTTAGGGCAGCAGCACCTGTTTCCGCAATTGATAACTTATGATGTTCTTAGTTATTGCAGTCGAAATATTCTCAGTCATATAATTTCTTCTATAATAAGTTACTAACATCCATTTCTGTTACAGAAACCATCCTCCTATACATATTACATCCAAGGGCATACAGTAATTCGGCTGCAATAACTAAGAACATCATAAGTTATCAATTGCGGAAACAGGTGCTGCTGCCCCTAAGTATTTAAAGAGGACATTAACTATCGTTAAAATGTTTCTGGTCCACCAGGACCCCAGATAAGTAACTTTTCATGAATCTAATTTTATATATTATTGAAAATAATTAAAATATATATATATATATATATATATATATATATATATATATATATATATATATATATATATATATATATATATATATATATATATATATATATATATATAATTTTTTTTTTAAATTATTTTCAATAAAATATAAAATTAGATTCATGAAAAGTTACTTATCTGGGGTCCTGGTGGACCAGAAATATATATATGTGTGTATGTGTATATATATATGTGTGTATATATAGCAATAAATATATATATATATATATATATATATATATATATATATATATATATATATATATATATATATATATATATATATATATATATATATATATATATATATATATATATATATATATATATATATATATATATATATATATATATATATATATATATATATATATATATATATATATATATATATATATATATATATATATATATATGTATATATATATATGTATATATATATATATATAATTGATTGGTTTTGTGTAAAATCTTTTTTTAAAGAATTTGTTTAAAGGATGACACTTTGATGAAAAAATAAAAATAATAAAAGCCACTTACATAGCTGGAAGGTTTTTCCCGGACTGGATTGGGAAATGCTTATTTTAAATGAGATGTATGTCTGGATGAGCACTACTTTCGACAGTGCAATGTAGGTTTAATGGGATCCCTTTATCGCTAGCGAACGATCGCCGTTCATCCACATCTCAAAAACAAAGCGTATCCTTATGCAAACCAAAATAAAATGTCTTTATTAAAGACAAATTAAAGCAAAAACAATGAAAAAAATCACAATCAATCGTCTCTTAAATGCGGAATGACATACCGAAAAATGGATTTGAAATTCGAATATATCCACTCTTTAAAAGGACGATATACGATTGCAGTGCTCGCTATCAGCCAGCCATTAAATGAAAATAAAAATAAAATACTTCATTTGCTCGTTCCCATGAAATAAGATATAAATCGTAATTTCTGGTCGAGAAGTGTATACTTAATGCTATATGATATTTACAAGAGTTCTAAACATAAGATAAAATTGTATAATATTGTTAATATTTGATTGGTTTTGTGTAAAATCTTTTTTTAAAGAATTTGTTTAAAGGATGACACTTTGATGAAAAAATAAAAATAATAAAAGCCACTTACATAGCTGGAAGGTTTTTCCCGGACTGGATTGGGAAATGCTTATTTTAAATGAGATGTATGTCTGGATGAGCACTACTTTCGACAGTGCAATGTAGGTTTAATGGGATCCCTTTATCGCTAGCGAACGATCGCCGTTCATCCACATCTCAAAAACAAAGCGTATCCTTATGCAAACCAAAATAAAATGTCTTTATTAAAGACAAATTAAAGCAAAAACAATGAAAAAAATCACAATCAATCGTCTCTTAAATGCGGAATGACATACCGAAAAATGGATTTGAAATTCGAATATATCCACTCTTTAAAAGGACGATATACGATTGCAGTGCTCGCTATCAGCCAGCCATTAAATGAAAATAAAAATAAAATACTTCATTTGCTCGTTCCCATGAAATAAGATATAAATCGTAATTTCTGGTCGAGAAGTGTATACTTAATGCTATATGATATT
>OX155971.1:27921736-27953042 GCA_944548615.1 Micropterix aruncella | reverse complement strand
GATATATATATTATCTATAGATGTATATGAGTATCTATATTTGTATATGCGTAAATATTTATAGTTTCATATTTGTTGATTTAAAAATAAGTACTAACATATAGTTTAAGTTGACAGTGCACACTTAATATCTAATCATTAAAAGTCTGCCTTAGAACAGGCCAAGGCCTAGTTAGGCGACTGTGTCAAACATTAAAAATAATGTCGCATCAATTTCTTGCTAACATCTTACTTACAAATATGACATTAATTGTTTACTAGATGTGTTAGTAAATAAATAAATAAATAAATAAAATAAATGCATCTCGCCATCGCAGTTATATTACAACTAGGTGTGTGCCCGTGCACTCTTCCTTCCACGGTTGTATTGCTACTGTCCCGCTGAGCAGCGGGCTCATGGTTTAAGGGGAGAGAGCCGCGAGTGGGTCGTGTGGATGAAACGATACCTGTGGTTTACTGCATACAAACGTTTTATAGTTAGTCTTATAGCCGCATTGCTGGCATACCGTAAAAAAACATGACACAATGCATAAAATAGTTAAAGAAACCCCTTTCGATATACAGCTTAACCGACATTGTAATCTAGATAATGAATAGATGTGGAAAATCGTCACATCTTTTCGAAAGAATCAAAGTCCTTAACTATAATGAATTAATATTAATGATGATATAAAAACTATACAAAATCACCCTCTTGAATACCCTAACTATATAAATAATAACTTCCCTTGAACTGGCCGGCATCTAGCAAAATCTATTCTGTCAGACATGGAAATCGACGAAAATGAACTAGCGAAGCATATTAAATTGGCCCATAACAGTAATGTAAAATTCTTGCTTAGCCCTACCGATGAACATTGTAACGTTACCCGATTAAAAAGGCCTGTTCTTAGGTCTTGGGGAAGTGGAAGTCTTTCATGAGGATTCGGATCGCTTTGGAAAAAAGGTGTAATAAGTCTTGTGTGTGTGTATGTGTAGGGCGCCATCACGGGATCCTGGATAAATTAATCTCGGGAACGCTACAAAAAAAGCAGGCGTTGTCACTGCCTAACCTTGAACGCCGCAGATGGGGATTCGCAGCAGGATCCGGGGCTGCCGCTAGTCAGCGGAAAGGGTCGTGGTATAACCCGTTGGACACCTGCGCGAGAAAGGGGTGCTTCCGGAGAAGGGCAGCCTTGCTTCTACTATTGGGAGAGGGAGTGTGCGTGTGGAAAGGGAGAGTAAAATTATATAAAAGAAATAAAATATATACCTCACCGTGTCTATTGTCAAACCTAAAAATAAATGAATATCGGAACCGCTATGAAGTTGTGCTCGGTCTGAGCTGTCACGTCGCTGCGCTAGTGCTGCCACCTTGCGGTGGATTTCACATCGAATCGTAGCGGGCGAACTTCACACCAATGTTGGAAGATCGCTCCTTTTTGCGCTAATTGGCGCTGTTCAAACTTTCTATTGCCTATTGTTATAGCTCATAAAATGAATCCTCTCGACGACCAAAAGGTCAGAGGTTTAACCCTTTTAAGAAAACTCAATATGTAGTACAATATTTATTTGATGCTAATTTTACAGGTCTTTTATTCGAGAAACAGTTTGATTTAATTATTCCAAATATGTCACAGGGAGGTTTCCTGTGCCTTCACAAATCGTTCAGAACTGAGGAATCGGTAAGGTTGTGTACGGGAGGTCTACGGTAGGTAGGTGGTAAAAAATGGAGGGGCTTAACTCACAGTAGGTTTGCGGCTATGGGGGTAACCCGGGAATTTGGTCGGATTTTGGAGCACCTCTATCAATGGCTTATTAGATTATTGAATAAAAGAATTTTATCTACGGGAAAAATTTACCAACAACCACCGGCGCGCGCGGTTCCGCGCCTCGGTCGGCGTTAGATGCCGCCGGCTATCGGGATGTTGTCCCTTAATTGTCCCAACGGTTTTTACTGGAATTACGCGCTGAATACTGGGATTATTATGCGCTCAGTTAGGCTGAAAATGTGCTATGTGAATATAATAAAAATGCGCTGAGAGAAGGGTCAAAAACACTCCGTTTAATTATAATTAAACGGAGTGTTTTATGTGAAAAATTACTTATGCACTTAACTCTTCGGGGTTACTAAAGTTTGGGGAGTCAGAAAATAAACCTGGGAACTCGCCTTGGTAATGGAGGGTAGATTCCCTTGGAGACTGGGGAGACTGAATTTGGCTCGTATGCAGGCGGGCTGGCGCACTGATGCTGGCCGGTAATTTGGCCGGCAAAAAAATGAATTTAACTTTATACAATGGAGAATGTTACTGGGTCTGAAAATTCGCTTGAAACTTCGTCATATTAGAGCTTATATGTATACAAATACATTAGTTTTTGTTTCATTCAAAAATACCTAGTAGTTTTTGTTTTGCGCACGTTTAAAACTCCCGTAAATATTGAACCCGGCGCTGGGCGGCCGGCTACTGTGTGACGTCATTTTCCAACACTCCGATCGCTCGCGCGCTCTCTTTATTAGAGTACTGCCGGCTGTCAGCGGTTGTGGTGTGTATTTTGCTCTGAATTAACGAACTCTACTCGTCAATGGATTTCATTTTGTTTTGTTTCGTCCGTGTATTATACTGTTAAGTTCACAGAGTTTATTCAATTAATCATATGCAGTACAATAGACGAAGTACTTGAAAAAGGGCAATCGGATAATCTACCTAAAATAGATGGATTTATGGTAGCCCATTATTTTTCGAATAATAGTGTTTTTTTGCCGCCGAAATGCAAGGAGTAATAATGCAAAAGTAAGTAATTATACCCGTCGGCCGCCTAACATAGGTATTTTGAAAATCTAATTGAACGATACCATATAATAACCAATTTCGCAAACGCGGCGCAAGTAATGAAATGAAATGAAATGAAATGAAATGAAAATGAAATGAAAATCTCTTTATTGCACAATAAAATAAGGTACAATGGCGGACTTATTGCTACACTACAGCAATATCTTCCAGTCAACCAACATGCTGGTGTGAAAAGAAGAGTAGGCAACAAATTATAGCCTAAAATTAAATTTGAAATTATAGCATATAATATACATTGTGTGTGTATCTAAAGTAAAATGTAAATATATAAATAAATTTTTGAGTTTGACATATTATATGTATGTATATGTATATACATACATATTTTGATATATTAACAAATAAATAAATAAATAAATAAGTAAATAAATAAACTGCCAAAATAAGGTAAGGAATGGGAGGGGATAACGGAAAGGTTAGAATTTATGATTAATATTTATTGTGAAAGGAAGTGCTTTTTCAATGATTGCTTAAAGGTGAACAGCGAGCTAGCGCCTCGAATAGTTAAAGGAAGCTGATTCCACAGTCGAGCTGCATGTACGGAGAAGGAGTAGGAAAAAAAAGTGGTATTGTGTTTTGGGATACGTAGGATATTATTCTGACTTGAACGAAGTGGGAGACCATGACTTCCTAATCCGGTAAAAGCCTCGTTGAGGTAGGAGGGAGATGTAGGATTGTGTAGGACATTATATAGAAGTGAAAGAATATGCAAATTTCTCCGGTCCCGTATACGAAGCCATTACCAAATCTTCTAAGTTTTGTATAATATATAAATAGTGAAATGATAATAGCTACATACCTAATTATCCTTTTTAATAAAATTTAACTAAATAATTTAACTTATTGCGAATACAGTGAATCGGATAAATGTACTAAACGTTTTTTTTTGTCATTAATAAAATACGTGAATCGTCTTTTTGTATATTTTTTTGTTTGTTACCTATCGGCAAGAGAGATGATGCTATTGGTTACGTGCAAATTAAAGGAGCAGGTGATATTTGTAAAGTTAAATCATTGAATTTATATAAAATCAATGGTTAAATGTAGAATCGCACCAGAACATCACGTACGTGCAAAACCATATCATTGCAGTTTAGCATGCGATGAAAAGGACGAAGAAATTTTGAATTTAGCCTGCGAAGATTGTGCCGTCAGCAAAGGTGGCTGTAAACATGGCGTAACATTTTTGTTAAAAATGTGTAATGTTTCGAAAGGATCGCATAGATCCAACCTCTTCTTAGCTTTTATTCATTTTTTTCGCATTTTGACATCCATTGGAACAAGAAAAAACAACCTTTTCGATTCATTGGTGGTTGTGGTTTTACATTTTGGCACAGAACACGATTTTCTACTATTTGGAATAGATATTTCAAAAGATATTAGCGTAATCTTCTAATGAAACCTTGTAAACCGTACGGTGGCGCGCGCCGAACTGAGCGAGTGTTGAACAATGACGTCACACGCAGCAAGCGCCGGCGCCGCGGCGGTAGAAACTAGCGTTGCGCATCTATATTTAAAATTCCATACCTCGAAAACTAATTGACGTGTCGAAATATTTTTTTCACACTATTTTTTTATATTTTAAAGAAAAACGGAGAGCTAAAAATAAAAATTATTGAACATTCTCCATTATGCGGCGTACTGCTGCTCTGGCTGACAGAAAAATGTGGAACCGCTGGGGCGTCTCGCCCCAGCGGTCCGCCGTCGGTCCGCTTCGTCCCACGGTTCAAATCCAAGAGAGGGGGTATAAAAGGAAGAATCTCGACCCAATCGATTTAATTTTATCCGACTGGCAATTTTTGTCGAGAATCGAACTAGGGATGTGTGTTACTTTATCGCGTCATGCGAATATCGCATCCGATTTTAGTCCGATTAAGTTTTAATATATTTTCTAAAGTTAATTGTTACTAATGATTTAAGAACTAAATTTTCGTGACGACTAGTTCGTCACAACATGATATACCGGAAACTGTTAAGTATCCATTTTTGCCGTGTGTCACATTTTTGCCGGCCCAGTCTAAACTGTACCAAATTCCGGCCCAGTCTATTCAGTCCAATACATCACAATCCCCTCTCAAATATTGTAACTACAATTAGAATCTTATCTAATATCTCATTGTTTCAATAAACTTTTTATGGGGTTTTATATTTCTTTTCAGTCTCTCCCGTATTTTGGGAATGAACGGTGACATGGCAACCTTTCTTGAACTGTCACTGTAAGTAGGAACTGCCAAAGTCGAATTCGAGTCTTTTAGGTTATGTCTCGTTTCTAAGTGTTTAGACCAGGAATCATCATCCTTTGGCGCAGTTACCGTCAGTCGCGATTCCTCTGCAAAACCTCCGCCTGCATCAGCGTTGGTTTCGTCTGTTCTGGTCGCACGCTTACTAAATTGATCCGCATGTCGCATTAATATAATCTGTGTTTAGATGACACTACACAAAACAATAAATTACCTAAGCGTTTCTCCACTATACAGCTCTACCATCCCCTCTTGTTTGGTTGGGTATAATCTCTGGCGTAAATAAATTCTCCGGTTTCGATTCGACAAGACCTGTTCCGTTTATAATATCTAATTTGTCGCTGCTTGCTCTTGTTATCTAAACTACGTTGTTCAGACAATTTTTGTATTCTTTTGAAACAATGTCTTTAGCGATATATCTATAACATTATTTCAGCTGATGCAGTTCTCAATGCAGCTGAACCACCGCACTCCGCAATTTTCAGCCTTCGGACTATTCCCCCTCGACAACTCGCTACTTTTTATGGTAATTTTTACATTATATTACATTACATTTTTACCATAAATTATTCATGCTTCAATCAATCTATGTAATGAATGGCCGATTATTTTTATATGTAAGTCATGCAATGCTGCCTTTTAAAAAGCTTCACGCAGATGAAAAAGCATCGCCGGCAATATTCCACTAATTATTTATAAATACTATTCTTGTAAACCACCCATTCCAATTTTAGAATATTGAAAAATTTAGCTACTTCGAGAGACACACTTTAAGTCTCCGGAATAAATAAGAAAAAAAAATATATGGCCAAACCATATTTATGCCGGTTATATATCGCCGTTGCAATAACAACTACCGTAAAAACTCTTTCTTAAACCGTGTTTGTAGTGTTTACGATGATCGATACGCATCAATAGATATCTTCGCTGAATCGAACATTGGATTCAGAAATTTGTTAAAGAGGGCGATATTTAACGCTTAATATTTAAAATTTGTTACTTCTACTGTTTGCACTTGTACTTATTCATACCAACGTACCTGTCTCAACGTCAAATATCGTACTGGTAAATTTGTTAAATACGTGGACACCCATCAACATAATGTATTTATTTTTACTATGTTCCTCCTTCCCTTCCTGGTCCCTCCCTTCCTATCCTCTTTCTTTTCTCGTTTTTTTCTTTCTCTTCTTATCACTTAGATAATCTTGATGTTATCATTTAGTGGAAAATTGTCTCTGGTGTAATTTGTATATCTATCTTGTTTGGATACTTACTTTTATACACTGTTATTTTCCTGAATAAAAGAAAAAAAAAGCATTTTTCCGGCTTACTACCGACCGATGGTGGGTGGAAGAACACTTTTGTTGGGTTCGGTTGATCTTGAATACCTAAACGGTCGATTGCTACTTTGTATCGGGTTAAATCCATATTTGTACATCCATGCTTATCCATATTTCATCAACTATTTCTACGTCTCATCATCTGTTCCAAACCAAATTTGTCGTCACTTTGTTAAATCTGGTAAGAATCGCACCGTTTTTTGACGCTCACTCAAATTGTATTTGATCCACTTCATACAAAGCTATCTCATAACCAAATTGTTGTATAGGATTGATCTCAAAGTAGGCCACATGCATGTCTGTTTCTAACCTTCAGCCAACTGCATCGATGTTTGTTGTTGACCAAGGTGGTCGAGCGACATTTACGAAATTCTCAACTGAAATATACACGACCGCGTTTAAATTCTGCAAACCAGCTGTCAATTGCCTTCTTACTTATTGTTTCATCGTTAACAGCAGGTTGAATCAAAGCGAAGCATTGCTGAGTCGTCAAGTTACACTTAAAACCGCAAAAAAAAAGAGGGAAAAAATCGCTCGTTAAATCTATCGTAATGCAGCCACGAAATTTTTAAAATCATGCCCCAATGAAAAAACTAATGGTAGATGAGACAAACTTTACTATATAGCCAAAGAGTATGTGGCCAGTTCTTGAAACTTTCAGTGTAAGCTATGTATACGGGGTGTCAAAATGTATCATTAACCAATCGTTTTGTCCTATTTCCAGATTATCAGTTCACTATCTACGTATTTGATAATACTGTTACAATTTGCAACATCACCGGTTACCCCACCATTGGATTTATAGGAGGAGTATTCGAATATAACTATGAATGCGTTTTATTAAAAAGGATCCTAATAAAAAATCTGCGCATAATAGCGTATAATGAGTGTACATTTACGCCGTACAGATACACACCCACACACACATAAACGGTCTCCATCGCACAAACACATACCAACACCAATAAACCAACACCCAGTATTCGTAAATATAACACGTTTTTTTTGTTCACATATTTTATTCACATATTTTATTCACATATTTTTATTCACATATATTTTTTTATTAACATATTTTAAACATTAGGTTTAAGGATATATCTATAAGGTTTTATTATATACGACGTAAAAATTATGTCATATTTTATGTACAAATATTTAAAAAATAATAATACAAGTAACTATGTTACCAGTATATTGTGAAACAAGTTGTTAAATAATATTAAATGATTTCGGTTTGTCTGTAACAATCTCATAATAAATTTATTTTATATTTTCAAAATGGTTTAAATTATATTTTAAACGTCAAGTGCTCATCGTCAAGTGCTAAATCGAACACCGTACGAAATGTGTTCAAACTTATTAGCGCCTCTATAAGTTCGACAGGTAGTTTTGGTGAAGGAAAATCGACGACAGATCATTTCATATTCCGTTCTAACGTATTGCTCTGTCTCGTTCGGTTGGACTAGGTTTCTATTTTAGTGCACGAAGAAACGCAATCGGGACCATTATCAATATTATTATTAATAATAATAAATAATAAAAAAACGCTTTATTTGCTTATTCAAAAGGCGAGCTTATTGTCTAAAGGCAATATCTTACAGCTAACCTTAACCTGGTGATACAACATGTGTGCGATAAAAATAAGATAAACAAATAAATTAAATTTATAGAGGCAATTCAAACATTTACATTCAGCAGATAAAAAAAAATTGAGAAGAAAACAATCAATAAACCTATAATGACGCAGGGGATGCAAGGGGCGAGAGGGGGGGGGGGGGGGGGAGGGGGGATAAGGAAAAGTTTATGAGCGTGGGTTCAAGTGTTCTTTGAGCCTGCGTTTGAAGCAAACAAACTCGGTGCTATCCTTATAAGGGCGGGTAAAGCATTCCAGAGACGGGCTCCTCGTACGGAGAAGGAGTGCGAGAAGAAATCACTACTGTAACCAGGGATCGAGAGTAGTAGGTTGTCCTCAGATCTCAGAGGGCGGCCGGGAGAAGATAGAGGTTTGAACCTACTTAAAAGATAGTTCGTAGCGGCCCTCTTCAGGATTCTGAAGAGCAAACCTAGGACTCTCGTATCTCTCCTTTCTCGGGTCGTCAGCCAGTGAAGTCTCCTTCTGTACTCCGTAATATGGTCAAACTTTCCTAGGTCATAAATTAATCGAATGCAGACACTTTGCAGCCTTTCTACCCTGGTGGCTAGATCTTCCTTGATGTCGAGAAAGGCAACATCTGAATAATCAAGGAAAGGGAGGAGATAGTTTGGCCTTCAATACTAACAGGACCACCTGCACTTAGCCGGCGCAGAAGGTTGCCTAATCATACTATGTAGTTAAGCAAACTAATAGCATATATGGTAAATGCTACTAATAATTTGAAAAATGTCTATTATTTTAATTTTGACAATATGAATTTGAGAGATTGATGTTAAATACTTAATTTAGTTTTAGGCTTTCATTTTATTATTTGTGATTTTATATCTCGTTTTTATTTCGAAATGAATAATAACATTAAATTGTTAAAACATTAAAACTAAATGTTGATATTTTATTATGTGTTTGATATTGGGCGCCTAAATGGCAGATTGGGTAGACAAAAAATGTCCCCCCACCTATTCTAACCACAAAATACAATCAAGTATTTTTTTTTCTATGGAGGAAGCTTTGAAAATAAGAAGGTTCTATAGTTCCTCAGAATAAACGCGAATTACTGCTTCGTTAGCCACTCACATTGTTCATATTTTTTGCATATATAAATGCTCAGAAAAAGCAGATATTTCAACGTTTATACTATATTATATTCCATACGATTTATAACCTGAGTGAACTCTTAAAACTGTTGTAAGTCCAAAAATGTCGGTTAAACTTCCCTTTCCTTGGTAATTGCTTTTTAGCAATATGAAAAGATTTATCACTATATAATCATTTAGCTATGAGCTGTCACCGGAGGCGGACTGAAAGTGAAACTGGATCGCGCAACAGCAAGAACATTTTATAAATTAAAGAAACATACACATCGATTTCAAATAAATTCATGCCGCCGCTCCCACGTCTACATTTTCGAGCTCTTTTTCCGGATATACTGTTAATTTGTTAATCGATGCTAACGCTCTCTATGATGTCATACTCCATTTTCAAAATTAGTGCTATCAGACAGTCTATCATAATGAAATGTGTTTACTTTTCTGACTTTTAACTAAATTAAATTCGGTACGTCGTTGTTCATTCAGTGAAAGAAGCGCCTGGCTATGGAATCGTCAGCAGCGGAGTCTTTGGTAAGTTGATTTTTGACGTGACAACGTCTTATAAATCGATGGAGCCCGCTGCACGCACGAAAAAACATGACGCATGCGGCGTTATCTCGCTCTGAGGCGTTCCATTTATTATATTTATTATTCAATATAAATGCTGCCATCTACCGGTTGCGACAAGAATTATTTACTAACCTCAGTCTAAAATAGTACGAATGAAAATCACTAGATTGATTTAAATTCTTGACATAATTTTATATGTATTTTTGATATACGGAATGTTATTACTGAACGGACAATTTTCTTGTGGGTACAACGAAGAGCAACAAAGTAAGCAACTTTTATTAAAAAAAAAAAAAGTATGAAAAGCTATCATTACGTTGCGGTTGGTAAAATGTCGCTGATTTTGTTTATTTACGACGTATTACCTACCGCTAGATGGCGCAGCGTGCTCAAACGCTTCTCAAACCGTTATTTAACAGTTTGAGATTTCAAACTTTCAAATTTAAAAAAACAATAAACTTTAAACAATAAACAATTATACAATTATACTGCTATACAATAATACATGTACATGTTGTAGTTAAATCGGTGAGTATAAAAGCATATATATTTGGGTGTTTGTAATAAACAATATCAGAATCTTAAATGAAACTGCTTCAAATGCAACCATTCCATCAGTATTTTCTTATGACGTTGTCACGTTCAACTATCGTCAGTAAACCGACTTTACAGACAACCGATTTTTTTTCCAAACAAAAGTCTTACGAGGATCACATTGTAAGTTTCCGGAATGACGAAGAAGGAAATACAATGATGGATCATAAATCGATTTACTGCTTCTGAAAATATTCTTCGTGAATGATAATGTATTTTTTATCAAGCTTTTATTAGGTCGACGTACATATTTGTGTAACTACTGTGTTGGCTAACTTTAGGAGCTAATTAGCCCAGTGAAATTGGGCCATTATGACCCATTGTGTCGGCCCTGAATTGGGCTGACCCTGTCTAGGTTCAGCTCAATTTACGGGTCAGCACCTATCCGGTAGCCTCCTAGTAGAAATTCGAGCCCGGATAGGACTCTGTGCCCAGTGGGTCAGTTTCCCCTGGAAATCGTTCTTCGGGTGCTCTTAGACGGTTTTCACACCGTGCGGCGTTAGCTAATCAACTGTGCTCTCCGACAGATAACCTGTAGTGTCTGGAAAAGGATTTGTTTTCTATAGAGCGAGGTTGGCTGCTTACGTCAGCCGCTCTTAAAACGACCAATCGGCCGGACAAAAAATCCTAATAATTTTAGACCTAACCCCTCATCTACGGTGGCCCATATTTGAGCCACATATGAGTCATTTCGGAACTTAGCCGCAGTCATTGGGTTAAGTTGGCTAGAGCATGACACCCGCACAAGATGTGTAAAGCTTTGGATAATTTTCTTATATTAATTATATTTTTTACTACCTTATTCTATTTCTTCTACCTTACTGTTTTGGCGCATAAATATTAGAACTACTAAGATGGTTACCTGCCAAAACAAAAATTGTTTAGTTAATAGGTTTGCTTTTTATAGAATTATACGTGAAATAAAGATTTTATTCATTAACTTGATAATCTCAGACTTGATTATCTTATTTGCAGACTATTGCAATGGACATGGCGAGGATCCAAACTTCCCTACCAGCGCCGTCCGATCCGAAGAGCGCGGCGACCAGTATGCGGCGCTCTTGCGAGAAATACATGTTCAGAAAGATTTTCAGAGCCAGGAATGTCTACGAATCGATGCTCCCAGTTTTTATACTGACCTCATTTGCCGGTTTGACCCCGTATTACTTCGTTTCTTCCGCTGGTGTGACATATGTCAAAATCAGTTGTATCCGCCTGATGTGGTCACTTTTTATAGTTTTGGTGATACTTGTGTGTTCTACAATTTTGAGAGAATCCAAGGGTACGCTGACTGTTGTGTTGTTCGGTGATTCTTTCATTCACACCAACGGCGATAGGTTTCAATTGATCGCCTGGATATCTACGGCTTTCATCAATATAACTCTATCTATCTTTCGGATGAAAAATATTGCGGGTGTTCTGCAAGCTTTCATGGAAGTGGACGAAACGTTTAAAAATCTAAGAATTTTTACAACATATCATACTTTACAAGCCTTGCTGTGTCTTTTCGCCTTTTGGCATTTTTTTGTAACAGCAGCTGTAATCGCTGGATTAGTGTTCACCCTTCAGCAAGGCGATTCACTCCCAGATTATTCGTCATTGCTCACGTGTTTTATATCCCTTTACATAACTATAGCTGTGGTGTTTATATATTCCGTATACATATTACTGTTAACTAGGAGGTTTAATAGGCTCAACGGAGCGCTAGAGAGAACAAAAATGACAATCAATGAATCCGGCTACAAAATCTTATCACTCCGTCGCATCCACTCGAGCCTCTGCGACATCGCTGACCTTATCAACAAATGCTTCAATATTCAAATCCTCATCATCATCGGAATCACCTTCATCACCATTGTCTTCTACTGCTTCTATGTCCTAGAAAGCATCGCATGCTTCAACAAGGACGACAAAGTATTCTTCTTCATTCTATATTGTTTCGGTGTCTGCTTTTTACAATTCACCAACCTGCTGATCATGACCCTCAACTGTACGAGATGTAAAGTCAAGGTTTGTATTATTTGAAACATGTCATATGATTATAGAATTCGTTTGAGAAAACATTATGCATTTCACTCGCCAAGGATTTACAATAAGTTCATATCTGAGGTTGGGGAAAATGCATTGCCATCAACATCGACAACCGCGCTGAAGAAAATAGTGGTGCGTTGGCTAATAGACAAAGAAAGAAGGGAAAGTCGAAAAACTACTAAAAATTCTTGCCCAAAAAAAACGCTATCTATATTATATCATTTTAATTTTAATTTTATCAACCTTACCTTATTGACATGTCACCCCCTATGTATTTATTATCATTATTATTATTACTATTATTTCTGTTGTTATTTTTGGTATTTGATTTAACTGAATTTATTAAGTTATTAAATATATTATAACTATATATGCAGTAATACGTTAGTATATTCAAATTCAAATTCAAATTCAAATTCAAAATTCTTTATTTATCAATAATATTACATTAATTTTAAAAATTCAAAGCCATCCTAACTAGGCCTCGCCTGTACTAAGGTAGGCTTAATATAAAAAAAAGTATAGTGGTTTACGTAACTAGCTGTAATACATCTTTGTATATTAATATGGTACATTTGAGAAGTTAAAAATAGAATAAGAAAGCGTAATAATATTAAATTTAGGTACATACATATAAATATATACGTACATATATAAATAAATATATACTTTATAGATAAATATAAAATAATACTATATATATATACATATATCTCACAAATATTGCTATTTCATTGTAAATATCATATCTATAATACCTATATATTTATGTTATAATGATCATTAAGTGAAAAATATCTATTAATAATAACATTACTCTTATATTATTATTATATTATCTATATTATATATTTTTTAAGACTTGTAACGCAGTAGAATCCACATGGGCCTTTGTACTTTTTAAAAAATTAATGATTACTTAGGCACTCAACCTATTTCTACTCCACTACTAGTTTTAATCAATAGTTAAAAATATAATAAACATATATATATATATATATATATATATATATATATATATATATATATATATATATATATATATATATATATATATATATATATATATATATATATATATATATATATATATATATATATATATATATATATATATATATATATATATATATATATATATATATATATATATATATATATATATATATATATATATATATATATATATATATATATATATATATATATATATATATATATATATATATATATATATATATATATATATATATATATATATATATATATATATATATATATATATATATATATATATATATATATATATATATATATATATATATATATATATATATATATATATATATATATATATATATATATATATATATATATTAAAAATTAAAGAATTTTAATCAATTTTAGGCATTGGATACGGCGACGGTGGTTCATAAACTGCTGAACGTGGATAAAATCGATGAAGATGTTAAAGAAAAGGTTTGCTTAATTCTATTTATTCTTTGATGTAATGTTGACAACTTTGGAATTACAGGCTCCACGTTCTAAACTTTAAATACTTAATACATGGAAGTCTATTGCTTACTTTATTTTTTACTAAACAACTTTGGGACTAATGCAATTCATTGTTTTATTAATGTCCTAATAAAACTAACTACTAATATTTCAATGTTTTTATTAAACTCAAATTCAAATTCAAAATTCTTTATTTATCTATAATAGTATATGCAATTTTATAATTCAAAGCCTTCCTAACTAGGCCTCGCCTGTACTAAGGTAGGCTTAATATAAACAAAGGTATAGTGGTTTTCGTAACTTGCTGTAATACATCTTTGTATATTATTATGTTACATTTGAGAAGATAGATTTGTCTCCAAAATAAGAAAGCTTAATAATAATTAATTTAGGTATATACATATAAATATATACATACATACATAAATAAATAGATACTTTATAGATAAATATAAAATAATACTAAAATATCTCACAAATCGTAAGAATTTATAAATAATAACAATTACAACCCGTAGGCATAGTGGTTAGGTCACCTGATCTTACATTATAAGGTCCCGGGTTCGATTTCCGGCTGGGTCACCGTTAGGATCTAATTAACGGAATTGCATTTTCAATTCTGTCGATGGAATGCAATAACAAGACACACAGTTACACTGTTACACGCACACATACATATAACATGTCATAGTGGGGTTGGTTGTAAAAGATTGTCATTGACAATAAACCCGCCCATTGTGACATTTTCACAATAAAGAGTATAAACAAACAAAGAAACAAACAACCGTTGCATATTCACTGGTTTAAAACTAATGGCGAAGCAATACCCTTGCAAGAGTTGTAGTGGTTAATGTCCCCTAAATGGGAGTAATCCGTTCTAGGATGGACATTATATCATTTTATAAAGTATACAATTTAACAAAAGCATAATAAGGATCAGATTTATGTTCTTTATATAAACCTTGGCTATAAAATTATTAGAATCGAGGAGTATTTATTTTTCCTACTTTGAATCGATACTGAGCTGCGCCATTACGATCTGGGGAAACTGTTACGCTTGTCACAGGGAACCCTTATTTATCCTACATAAAGAGCATTACGGATTATCGCCAACGCTAAACATATAGAAACATGTAGACCTATTTTTATAAGATTGAAAATCATCACATCACTTTACTTATATAGGCTATTATTAGATTTTAACACAGAAAAGGAAAGTCACGTAAAATTTAAAGATATATATAACAGAAACACCAGATACAAGAATAATTTCATTCTACCATGCGTGGTTTTAAACGCTGCTTGGCAAAGTACCCAATTCTCAGGGCCTTATTATTTTAACCGCGTACCATGTAACATAAAAGACAATAGCAACATCAGAACGTTCCAAAAACTTTTAAAGGATTTTTTTTACAACAAATACGTTTTACTCTATTGAGGAATTTATAAATTTTACTTTTTTTATAGCCCCTTTATTTTAATGTAATGCGTATACTGATTAATTCATTTGTTGTTTGTTTTAGCTTGAACTAATTATTTTATTCATTGTTTTAGTTATATGATATCCTATAATTAAATGTAATTACAATGTATTTAGATTCCTCTTGGACAAAACATTATAAAAAATTGTTTGATTGATTATCTGATTATTGATGATTATTGCTTTTGTTTGATCATTTCTGATATTTTTGATATATTTCTGTTTTAGTTTTACTGCTTGTTGATTGCGCCTTATATAGCTTCTACTTTATGAAGTTTCTTCTAAAACGAAATGTTGTATGCTCTCTGGGCAGTTTGTTACTTAAACATTGTATGTTTTTAAAAATAATTAACACAATAAAGAACTTGAACTTGAAAATACTAATATTAAAGAATTGTAAAAAGATTAGTAAAAAACATGATTCTGTTGGAGCCTCAGTCCAACATACCCACAACAAAAAAGTAATTTCTACAGAATCGAAACCGCAAATTCGCTCGAATATAGACGAGTCAGCTGCAATTGATTTCCAACTAAATTCGGCATTTTATGCACAGTCAAACGATGACTAATGTCATTTCTCCTGATCGATACGAGTTAACACGCTTATTTCTCACCCCACTTATAACTATTGCGTCACTGCATACCATATAAAAAGCAGTACATTTCGATCGATCGATATCATTCCCTGGAGGACAGTATCCGCACATTAACAAGTACTCGCGCTCTATATTTCACTTCGAGTCAACGAATCACGCATAGTATACGCGACTATCATTATCTTCGAATCGATCGCGGCGCTTCACACTTCGGATACACAACTACGGCTTCACCTCGCGCCCACACTACCTACACAACGGCGAAATATCAATCAAGGCGTTACGGACTGGCAACCTACTACAGACCTTCTGAATAAATACTTCAACTTCAACTACAACGACTTTCAATAACGGAGAAAACTTCCTGATGAGAACCACCCTTCGCTCACAATCAATTGGAGTCTAGTGAAGGGTGGCCACTCTCACAATTCTTAAATAATGAATAGACAAGAGAGGTTACCTACGAGTTTACATACACACTCATTTAAACACATAACTTCTTAATTAATGATATTAATATAGTACAAGTCAATATGCACTTTAATTCTAATGGACCTTATTACTAAAAAACCAAACTAATAATGGTTAGTTTCAATAATAATCACTGAAGTATTAGTAAAAAGAAGAAAATCAATAAAACCATAGGTACAATTAGTTTAATATAAAAAGAAATTATATCTAAATTACAATTAAGCGTAAAAGTCATTATAATTTTGAATCTATTTGATCTTTATAGTGGTGTTTACCATCTTATTTTTTTTTATCCAAACAACAAATTTTACCATAAGCACAGTACAGAACCTACATTCTGAAAGATTTTTGAACTACCCATCATTTTTCTATATATAAATATATTTCAGCTTATGCAGTTTTCAATGCAGCTGAGCCACCGCACTCCGCAGTTTTCAGCCTTCGGACTATTCCCCATCGACAGCACGCTACTTTTCACGGTAAGTTTATATTGCATTTTTATACAATTAACCTGGAATAATTCATAGAGAGAACCAAGAGGAGAGAGAGAAAGAGAGAGAGAGAGAGAGAGAGAGAGAGGGGGAGAGAGAGAGAGAGAGAGAAAGAGAGAGCAACACATTGAACAGTATGCGAGAGAATAGCACAGCAATATTCGCCGCGGGATCCCTCACTCCCAGTGGCGTAAAAATTTGTTTGGGGAAGGAAGGGTAAAGATTTCTCACAAAAGAAAAAAAAATATTTGCATAAAATTAAAAGAAATATATATTCATCATAATTATCTATCCGTCACTTTTTCCAAATTTTTACAAACAGTTCAAATTAAATATACACTCTCCTTGCCTTTTTTCCGGCAAACTGTTTATTAAATTATTTATAGCTGATGATGACTTTAGTTTTTCTAAAGTTTCTGCCTCTATGGACAATAGTGACAGGTCTGACAGGCGTTCATGTCCCATCGAAGTTCTTAGGTATTTTTTATCAGTTTTAATTTTGAAAAACTTCTTTCAGCAGTTGCAGTTGTAACTGGAAGGGTCAAGAATAAAAAGCATGCTGTTATTACCTCCGGAAAACTGGATGCAATACTATTGAATTTCATCAGCAATAATTCCATGAGTTCCGTAATGGAATGAATTTTTTGAATTTCAGATTTTAAGAATGTTTTTAGAGCTTTTAAATTGGTCATAAAGAATGAGATTTCTTTACTGTATTTAGCCGACAGTTTTCCGGAAGCGTTTAATATCTCTTAGTTTGAAGAAGACAAGAGCTTCTCCGGTTGTAATATTTCGAACATACTACTCAGGTCGCCAGATTAGGTCAGTTCAGGTTGGGGGCCCCCGTGGCCCGGGGGCCCCGTATAATTGATATGGCAGATACCTCGGTAGCTACGCCCCTGCTCACACAGAGAAGTACTGGCAGAACTACTACCAGCGGCGATTCGTATTGCTATTGGTGGTCATTTTCTCGAGCAAATGGCCCATATAGGCCCTTATATATCGATGTTAAAACCTACTTATTTTTTCTCACAGCCAAATATTTGTGTGGAATTAATTTTCCCTGACTCATCCTTAAGCCTAAGGATACTCAAATATCATGGCAGCTCACATGCCTGTATTTTTCGATCATACGGCGCACAGCATTGATGTTCTTATCTTTGACAACAGTGGACGGGCGATCTTCACGAAATTCGTCAAGTAGAGTTGTCAACTACAACAAGCGAACCCTTCACCTCAGAAAGTTTTAACGAAATGTATCGTTCTGTCTCCCGTGAGGGAGCGCAGAAGACTTAGGACAAAACAATCCACCGTCAAGCTCCGCCACCTGCCCGTCAGAGGCCAACGCCTTACGACGAGGCACCGGGAAAGGATACCAGCGGCCAGCCTCGCCCCCTGATTATCAGTTTTGGCAGGATATCTCCGTCTGGAATTAACTTTCAGGATACGGGTTACGTGTCCTGAAGTCGCTTATTCGACCTCTACCTGTTGTATTACAGCGATAATTCAGTTTGAATTTATCGTGGACCTGGGCGTTCTTTTCCAGTAGTGCTATCGAATGGCCCAAGGTCATTTCAACAGCGGCATGACAACAGATGAACATCCACCCCCGCTGCTGTACACCGCCACCGCCAACAGTGTATTTCCACAGTCTTCAGACCCCTTCAGCAATTAGTCAGAATGCACAACCGATTGGCATAGCCGAACGGTGCGCGAACCGTCCAGTGGTGCCGGGATGCAATACCACCGGGAGAAACCGGTCCACCAGCTCTGTGGCCTGAGACACGGGGGTCTCACCATCTTGTGGCCAAAGCTGGCAAAAACTTTACCCTTTTTATAATATTATAGTATAGAAAATACTACATAATTTTTGGAAAAAGACCATTTTAATACCACGCAATTATTTGCGTAGTATTAAACGAGTTTACATTATTACAAAATACTAAAATATGCTACTTTTGATATCATAGTCACTTGACACAATCATTATCGGGTGAAGGCGGGAAGGGGGAGTTGGTGAGGTGAAGGGGGGAATTGAAGCGTTTTATTGCGGGGGGAGGTGAGCAGGATTGTCTGCTTGCCGGGAAAGTCTTTGGGTGACACATCCGTTTTTTTAATGTAAGTGGCCAGTTCCGGAAACTTTTAGTGAGACCTATGTATACGGGGTATCAATGGGGTGTCAAGATGTATCATTAAAAAAAATACTTGTTTTCAGATTATCGGCTCGCTATCTACATATTTGATAATATTGACACAATTTGCAACCGCTCCAGTTACTCCGCCGTTGACTTTATAGGATGAATAGCAGAAGATGACCATGAATGAGTTTAATAAAAAGGATATTGTATATTTGACCTGAAACTCTCTGTGTGAATTGTTGTATAACGATTGCCGATTGCATCAAATAACCAAGCATAA
The DNA here is from genome assembly GCA_944548615.1 of Micropterix aruncella. Taxonomy (NCBI): domain Eukaryota; kingdom Metazoa; phylum Arthropoda; class Insecta; order Lepidoptera; family Micropterigidae; genus Micropterix; species Micropterix aruncella. The sequence goes on along the minus strand of OX155971.1, from coordinate 27,933,720 downwards.
TATATTTAAAAAGATTATTACTGACCGCAGCGGTGAGAAAGACACATTAATACCTATACAATCCTTTATCTATCTATCAAACACCAGGATCATAATCTGCGAGGATCATGTTTGAAATCGATTATTGTTGCGAAGTGAATTACAGCAGACATTGCACATCCCTACTGCCTACGGACCAACACGACTCCTGATATTCCTCCTCGCCTCCGCAACGACTGCCCCAGCTTAATATGCAACTTGGAACTTCAGACAGTTCGTAACCTCAAGGCGCCCGCACAACACATCTTCGTCATGCACCACTGCGTCTAGCCAAAATTTCATTAATCGTTACGACTCAATAAGTACCTACATTCCTAAATAACGTAACTCTCCAACGTCGTTGCAAAAGAATGTATATCTTGCAGAAGATTTTGACTTGCAAAATAATGTAATATTATATTATTATTGTGATAATATAGTTATATATTTTTTCTACGCTTTTTTACTATATCAATTTCGTAACTATTTTGATCGTAGATTATGAAATCATTGAATAAATTTCATAAATTACATAATGAAGGTGCTGCCTCACCGGCAGCATTCGCCTGTTAGGTAATGTAACGTTACACATTCGAGCATTACATTAGTGAGGGAGGAGATCCGAGCACTACAGCGCGCAACCTGTAGTGATACAATCTGTAATATTTTGATGCAACTTGTAACATTTATGCGCACCACTTGTAACTAGAGTTGAGAACCGACCATCTTGAAAAATCTATGTCATGGGTCTTCAACCCGCGGCCCGCGGGCCGCATGCGGCCCGCGGTGGCGTTCTTGGCGGCCCGTTCGCGCCTGCGCCCGCCCGCAGTTTTACTACTACGGCGGGTTGCGACGGACACAATCGTTTCGTTCGCTCGCTCAGTGCTTTAATGAGAGTTGTTCAGAAAACACGTTGCAACTTGCAACCTTGAGACCAGTTTGAGAATTGCAACGACCATTATAGGGGCAGATATTGATAAAATAGTTAAGACTAAACAATGTCAAAAATATCATTGATTGAATTTTATTAAAATATTTTTTTGTTGGTAAAATTGTATAATAAATACCTTCAACGATTTTTGTTCTTCAATTACTTAAGTTTATATTGGAATATATTGTTTGTGTTGCGGCCCGCCGAACCAAAATCAAAGTATTGTCGGCCCTTGACCTCAAAAAGGTTGAAAACCCCTGATCTATGTTACTAATCTATGTTACATTACAGGCGAATGCTCATCAGTCAGGGAGGCAGTATTGTAACGTGATGCTCGAAATCGAACATAAAATGTTACATTACAGGCGAATCCTCCCGGTGAGGAAGCACTTTTAAATTGCTATTGGGCCCGATTGCGTTTCTTTGTGAACTAAAACTAAAATTAGTCCAAGCGAACGAGACACAGCAATATGTTAGAGCGAAATATGAAACGAACGATCGTCGATTAATACTACCTGCCGAACTTATACTCGTCCGAATAAATTCGAGCATATTTCGTGCGGTCTAAGATTTGACCTTGGCAAAAAAGTGACAACCGCTCATCTCACACTCCGCTCTAGCGTATTGCGCTGTCTCGTTCACACGGACAATTTCCGATTTTAGTTCACTAAGAAACGCAATCGAGCCCATTATATACATTGGTGTCTTCCTTGGAACAGGAGCCGCCTAGTTAATAGTGACTAAGAATAATTTTATTTTAAAATAATTGTAATGCATCATCTAATAAATTAATAATAAAAATGAAATATTTATAAATGTCAGAAAATATCTATTTATTAATTAAATTTTGCAGGATTTTCCAGGATATCCGCGAACACCTAACCCTGTGACTCTCAAGATGGAGCCACTTGGAGGAAGCTGGTCTCCTCCGAATCGTTCCATATTTCCAGTAGTCACGAAGATCTCGTCCAGGTCTTTACCTCCAAACGTGAGAGATGTGACTTGTTTTGCCGGCAGTGGCACCTTTTGTAAAACCTACAAAATGATAAGAAAATTTGTATATTAATGCCTCAGATGGTTACACATATTAGATTGAAAAAAAATAATGTATAGTCTCAAAGAAACTTTGGAAATTACTGAATGAATGAATGAATGAAAATCTCTATATTGCACAATAAAAATAAGGTACAATGGTTGACTTATTGCTACACTACAACAATATCTTCCAGTCAACCAACGTGCTGGTGTGAAAAGAAGAGTAGACAACAAAATTATAGCTAAAATTAAATTTGAAATTATAGTATTTTATTTATTTATTTATTTATTTTATTTTCTTAAGGATACCTTACAGCCAATAATTTAGTAGTGAACAAAAATAGGAAGCTTAGAGCCATTTACAAGTTACCACTGATAATGATAATAATAATAACGTGAATTTAGAATTGATATTAAACAAAGAAGATATAAAACAAGAAGATACTAAATTTGACAGTAGAAAACATGTTGACATAAACAAGACTGTAATAAAAGAAGAAAATGCTAAGCCTGGTCATCACAAAATCGCCCTACAACCTGCTTCCTTATAGTATCTATATTCGTGAAAAAGGGGTCAATATCCATGTCAGCATTCAGGGTGTTGAAAGTTTCGCATACCCTTATAAAATAGGAATTACGCCTGTATTTGGTTTTAAAGCCAGGTACATGAAGGGGTGCCCTATTTCTAAGTGCCCGGCTAGGAGTGCGGAGAGATATTTTAGATAGTAGTTCAGGACAATCAATCGAGCCATTTAAAATTCGTAGTAAAAGTGAGATGTCAGCTATGTTTCTTCTCAAAGCCAATGGCAGCAAATGATGGCGGATACAACGAGAATAGTAGTCTGGATCACGTATACGACATTTATATTCTATGTAGTGCAGAATTTTTTTTTGGATGGCCTCTATTCTCGATGCATACACCTCGTAACAAGGGTTCCATAACTGGGATGCATATTCAAGATGACTGCGGACGTAAGCACAATAGAGAATTTTTATGGTTTTTATGTTATTGAAGTGTTCGCTGGACCGTATAATAAATCCTAGGGCTTTAAACGCTTTCGCAACAATACTGTCGATGTTGGTGGGCATCAAATAGCAGTTTAGAGTCGAGTGTAACACCCAGATCCTTAATCTTAGTTACCCTACTCAAAGCAGAGTTATTGAGAAAATAATAAGAGGAAGAAGGGTTATTTTTACGACAAAAGTAATGGTAGAGCATTTGGCAATATTGAGGTCTAATTTGTTGGCAGTGCAATAGCTATTCAAGCGTAACAAGTCCTCCTGCAGGAGGGAGACATCACCAGGAGTAGTTATTGCTATACATACATATATATAATTTACATTGTGTGTGTATCTAAAGTAAAAGTATTCATCGTACTAAAATGTATTCATCATCACTACTAAAAGATATTCATCGTAAAATATTATTACAAAACAAATTAAAGGCTTTTTAATTTAAATCCTACTACTATTATAAACGCGAAAGTTTGTAAGAATGTATGTATGGATGTTTGTTACTCTTTTACGCAAAAACTACTGAATGGATTTTGACGAAACTTTACAATAATATAGCTTACACACCAGAATAACATATAGGCTATAATTTATAAAGATATATAGTTTTCTATCATCATTATCACAATTTTCCATCACCACTTGGGTGAAACCGCAGGGCGCAGCTATTAGTTAATCATTCTAATGGCTACCTACTAAAATCCACTCAACACAATAATTAAAATAGTCAGTAAAACGTTGAATAATCAAAGCAGAAGCTTAACAATTGAAATAATCAATAATTCTAAGAGATACCTACTAAAAACTGTACACAATAACATCCATAGTAGTCAGTAAAGTGTTAAATAATCAAACTAAGGCTAAATGTTACATTTAAAAACTAGAAATACCATCATAATTATCATTCAAATTAGTACAATATTTGCCAAATTACGGCCCTCGAATTCGGTCAGATTATAGAAAGGGTGGCCTATCAGCTTCTCCCTAATGTTTTTTTTAAAAATTGTATGTCCTCCAGCTGTTTAATAGTGGTCAGGAGTAGATTGTAGAATTTATTGCTTATGTATATGTAGCTCTTCTGTACTTTAACAGTCTTGTTTGGGGCATGCTTAATGGGAGTTACCGCGTGTATGGTGGGATTGAATGTTTGCTCTAGTTACAGTTTCTGTTAGGTGCCGTCTGGCATATATTAAGCATTGGTATATGAACGCCGAATACATGGTCATTATCATTGCCTTACTGAAAGTGATCTCTGCATGCGGTCCTGGGCGTTGCCTGATACATGCTGCGCAGTGCTCTCTTTTGCAAAAGGAAGATTCTGTTACTGTTTGCGGCATTTCCCCAAAATAGTAGTCCATAAGTTATTAATGAAATACGCAAAATACACTAATTTGGCTGCCACGAAGCCACAAAGACTTCTTAATTTTAAAATTAAGTATGTCGAACTACATAACTTACTAGCTAATTGATCGATATGTGTATTCTATTTTAATTTACTGTCAATTCTTAAACTTAAAATATGTATGTATATCTTCTGTATAAAATGTATATCTTCTTCAATCTTGGCATACAACTCACTTGGTAATAGCCATGCGACACTTAAATATATTACGATGTTAATTTCTTACTTACCTTGCCATCTATCTGATCGATTTTGACGATTTGCCCTCCCAAAAAGCAGGCAACCCACAGATTTCCATCCGTGTCTATTGTCATGCCGTCAGCTATACCCCCGACGTCGCTAGCGTTGAGGTCAATCAGTAACTGTTTGTTGGCTGCAATAAATACTATTTTATTACAAGCTTTTATTTACCTTGCGAAGTAACATACATCGCATGTAGGTTTGTTTAGGTCAAATTTTGCAAGCTGAATTAGAACCATTTCCTTTTATCCTATGAGATTTATATTTTACACGTTGGTTCAGTTCCGATAGCAATGCATTTTTACGGTGAGCATGACCTAATTGTACAGCTAGGATCGGCTCCCTACGAGGCTACTCTTCCACGGTCAACAACTTGCGGTGTCAGCTACAACGGGCGAGCCCGTCACCACAGGACGTTTTAACGATTTTCTCGTTCTATCGCCCTGCAGTGAACGTAGAAGACTTTGGACAGAACAAATCCAACATCCAGCTACGTCACAACCCGCAAGAAGCCAACGCCTTATATAGCCAGTGTTACCTGGCGGGCCGACCCTCGCGCCCTTGCTTCCAATTGTGACCAGATTTCTCCGGTCTCTCGATTGGTTCCGAGTTCGAGGTCGCTTGCGCGGTCCTCTCCCTTACGAAGCGGTGAAACGGTGTGAACCGAATCTATCGCGGACCAAGGCGTCCTTTGCCCGACTCTGAACCGGGATCGGATGGCCAATGGTCATTTCAAGAGCAGTCGCCGTAAGGTAGACAACCACCCCCGCTCTATAGGAAACAATACAGTTCCCAGACTCCCCCGATTTTTAGTCGGAGAGCACAGTCGATTGGCTTGCGCCGCTCGGTGCGCAGACCGTCCAGGAGCGCCAGAGGTTTGATTCCCAGGGGAGACTGGTTGACCCAGTGTCCTACCCAGGCTCGCACCCCATGCGTGGAGGCCATCGGATGGGTGTTGACCCGTGAGTGTGACCGACCCTGAACACATGGGTCATCGTGGCCACCTCATCATGGGCCCATTAGCTCCACGGTCAACAGCACAGATACACAATTTTGTATACGCATTCAATTATGATAGCTTGTTCTAAATTTCACCATGGCATGGCTGCTGCACCCAGGGTTGGCCCCCGACGAGGGGACTCCTCAACGGTCAACAGCACAGAAACGAAAATTTGTATACGTTCTTAATTATGATAGCCCGTTCTAAGTTTCACCGCGACGGGGCTGCTACACCCAGAGTTGGCTTGGGAGAGAGCATTTTAACAAAAGCTTGTTTTTAAAAATGTGTTTTTACTATTAACTTATTTTGAATTACATTACATTTGTATCCAATTGGCGGGTCACTCTATCACTCTTGGACGTGTCACAAATATACTATAGTTATATTGTATTTGTGACATGTCGTATTGGTGACGTGCCACAAATATACTACAAAACCTATTGTAAGTAATATTACAAGTTATTACAAGTTTGTTGCATGATACTAGTATAAGTATTATTCGTATTTTAAAGACAAATAGAATATCTAATGATTTCAGTATTATAGCTAAAATAATGCCGTAACCCGGAACGGCTTCACTGTTCACCTTCACGCGGTGGAAGTTGGCGCTCGTGGCCTGCCAGCTAAATCTCTATTTCACCTCTTTAAAGATCTTGGCCTTTCCAGAAAAATAATCAACTCTTTCTTAGAAAAATTATCTAAAACTGCGATTGCAGCATCTCAAATTCTATGGCTTCGAAGGGGGAGTGAATGGGTGGCAAGGTGAACGCTCACATGTGGCAAGACAGCTGTCCTAAACCTACCACAGCCGGTTCGTAAGTCCGGAATCCACTGCTCACCCCCCAGAAGTGTAAAAAATAGTATTATGATGGGCCCGACTCCGGTCGGTGAATTCCATGGCAGCTCCGTTTGTATTTATTATTAAAATAATCGTGAACTTGTAAAATCAGAACATTTATACATTCAAAATAATTAAAAAAATATTTGGAATATCTAAAACTGTAAAAAGATATTAAAAAAATTAATTAATAGCTTAGGTTATGGATGTTTTCTTCCAATTACTAATGCTTTATCCATACTAATAATATAAAGTAATGTTTGTAAGTTTGTATATAGGGGCTAGTCTCCGAAACTACATATCCGATCTCAAAAATTCTTTCATTAATGGAAAGCTCCATCATCGACAAGTGCTATAGGCTGTATTTTATTGTGATAAATATTGGTTTTCAATAAGAAATCACGATATTTGTAAATCAAGTCGGAGAAAAATGATCTGGGGAGTTGCTTTATCGACGTGCGATGACGAAACCATTTGATATATGTGAAAACAAAATATTACAAAAATATCGGCTTAGAAGAGATCTGTAAAAAAACGTTTTTATAACCCAACCTAATTGAATTAACAAATCGATTCTAAACTCCACGCGAAGCGAAGCTGCGGGCAATAGCTAGTACTATATATAATCAGTAGTTATATATGTTATCGATAGATTATTATTTAGATCGTATCTTCTTTGTTCGTATCGAGTTTTTAGCGATACCTATACAAAATAACCCTGCTAGACAATGGTGCCATAATGATCGTGCGTGCTCGTCGAAGTCCTTTCTTGTATTAAAAGTGGGGTGTGTCAAGAGTGGCCCCTGCAAGCCCCCGATTTATCGCCCTTGAAATTGCCACTGCAGATTGCCTTGTGAGTATTATAGAGGCCTTAATATTTGCTCGCCGTAGAAAAGTGGCGTAACTAAAGAAACCTAAAAAAATTGTTGTGTCACCTCAAGACTCCGACTCCCCTTCCCGCGCCAAACCCCTAACACCCCAACTCCCCCATCCAACCCCGCGCGCGCCATCCTCCGACCACTTTACCCCCCAGCATATTTGTAGTATTTTTCTAGTGTTTTTCCGTGGTATTAAAATGACTATTTTCCAATATGCTGTAGCATTTTCTTAATTACGGCCTATTTTTTTTTTGTGACGCTTGTGTACATTCCAGACATTCCAGCCAAAATTTTGCAATATGGTTTTGGCCCAACGACGCATCTGTGTACCGAATTTCAATTGTCTGAATCCAATAATCTAGATTGAGGTATGACTAGCGCGCCCTCTAGTGGAGCGATTTCAACCACAAGCTTTTCAACTCTTGCCGTGACCAAATGAAATTTGGCATGCAGGTATCATGCCAAATTTCAGCTTACACACTTTACACACACACACACACCCTCAGGCATACACACCTTGACACACACACACACAACACATGCGCACACACACACACACATACACACACACACACAGACACACACACACACAGACTCATGACAGACTTTAGTCTGGATGGCCTTTATCGTCTCGGAGAAGGGGGGGAATTTATATATCCGTCTTCATCTCGATTTTTATGTGCGTTCACAACACTTTCCCTCTGGCGGGAAAGTAAAAACAGTTTTTATTACCTTACTTTGAGTAGAACCACTAAATGCAAAACTGGTAAAACCTAAAAATACCTACAAAATTTTATTACAAATTTACCAAATTTTGCATATCTACATATTTAAGGTAACTAATTAAGGTTTTTTTTTTAAATATGAAAAAATGCATTTCTAGAATGGTATTTGTGTTGATTTGTACTCTGAAAAATCATCGATCAATCTTGAGACACCCATTTTTCGGCTTCCTTATCTTCCTAGCAGACTTACTTATCTTCCTTAACTTCCTAGAGAGAGTAGAATGGAAGGTTGATCTTAGATGAAAGTTCTATTTTGGGTAACTACCGTGGGCCCCGGTGCACCGCACCGGCTGCGACGGCCTAATTACGCCACTGCTTCACTCAACGGCGGCGTTTTCAATAGAGAAGTCCTTGTCATACCGGTAGTTCTATTGACACTGTAATTATACTTACCTAAAGCCCCAGTTGAAGCCTCGTAGTCATATACGTTCACTGTATTCGGTTTAGAATCTGCGTGGTACATTTTTCCTTTTTGAAGATTCCATGCCAGGCCATTGGAAAGACTGACTGGTTTGTAAGCGACTTTTGCGCCAGTTTTATAAATAGTGTATATAGAACCTCTGTCAACCTGAACCTTCTCAACACTTTCCACATCCGCAGGAAGAGTTCCTAAAATGTTATAATAATAAAATAAAGAGATCTTTCATATATATATATAAATACAAACGGAGCTGCCATGGAATTCACCGACCGGAGTCGGGCCCATCATAATACTATTTTTTTTTACACTTCTGGGGGGTGAGCAGTGGATTCCGGACTTACGAACCGGCTGTGGTAGGTTTAGGACAGCTGTCTTGCCACATGTGAGCGTACACCTTACCACCCATTCACTCCCCCTTCGAAGCCATAGAATTTGAGATGCGCAAATCGCAGTTTTAGATAATTTTTCTAAGAAAGAGTTGATTATTTTTCTGGAAAGGCCAAGATCTTTAAAGAGGTGAAATAGAGATTTAGCTGGCAGGCCACGAGCGCCAACTTCCACCGCGTGAAGGTGAACAGTGAAGCCGTTCCGGGTTACGGCATTTGCAAGATCATGGTATTTATTTAATTTGTACTCGTGGTCTTTTGGGATATTTGATTCCCATGGAACAGTTAATTCTACAATAAGAGCCACCTTCCGAGATAGAGAGTAAAGAGTTATATCTGGACGGAGGGCTGTGCATCCGAGACTTTCAGGGAATTTATACTGCTTAGAGACCGAATCAACCTCCAGAATCCAATCTGTAGCTTTCTCGATTATTGAGAAAGGTTTTGTAGTTAAATGTTTTTTGCCTTTAGAGCCATCCCGCACAAACTGTATTGGGGGTTTGGAGGATACTGTCAAACCCTTGTTGGCACGAGCCACTGAGAGACTAATTACCTCGCGAATAACAGCGAATAACATTATTGTCTGTCAAATAATGAAAGCAAATTGTATTAATTAATTTAATTATTTATTTCATACTTTCTATTTTATATATTATCTAAGATTACACTGCGAAAAAAATACTTTTATATTAAAATATAGCAACAAATTGATTCAACTCAAACTCATGCAACTCAACGGGACGTCACACATCTACGAGTATATAACTAAGCTTCAGTATTCAGTATTCAGTATTCAATTAATTCATTCGGAATATACAACAAAAGCATGAATTATGAATTAAAGCTAATTATCGCATATTAGAATTCGTAAGTTGTTAGTAATATATTAATATATGTAGATATAACACTATTAAAGCATAAATATTAATTCGATAATAGCGTTGACTAAAGTCGGCTTTACACGGCAAACAAATAAAAATTAAAAAAATAGAACTGCATCCATGTACATGAGTATACTTATAAAATAGATAATTACTTATTATAAGAATATTAATAGTCATCTTAGGCACTTTATACAAAAAATAATCACACAATAGGAAGTATCAAAACAAAACTGGAAAAAACAACGTATGTATATGATCAGGTATGATACATTACACATTGTAATCTACGTATTAAATATTAAATTCATAATATTATTATTAAACAATAGGAACTAAAATGAGGTACCTGGAGAGTGGTACTTAACCCAATTCCTGTTCCAGCACTGTCGCAGTTCTGCGTCCACCGCCGCGAAGATTCTGAAAATGCACAATAAGTGTTTCACAACCGTTTACAACAAACAACAATTTAAATCGAAGATAAAATACCATATACGGTGTGCTCTTCGCACCTAACGGAAACCGTTACATAAAGAAACAAAAAGAAACGATTTAAATCGATACAAAATACAATATACGGTGTGCTCTTCGCACTTAACGGAAACCGTTACATAAAGAAACAAAAAGAAACGATTTAAATCGATACAAGATGTGATGATAAACGGCGTGCTTATCGCACCTTCACGGCAACCGTAAGAAACAAAACCGCAATTAAAATGCCGTTTTCTAAAAATTTAAAAAATTTTACGAAATTAAAAAAATATACCACATAGCCACAAAAGACTATATAAAACTTGCTACTTTCAAAAGTGTGGTATTTAAATACTACGGCACTAAACTGTCAATTCAAAAAGAAAAAAAAAAAACGTGTTCTTTTTTTTTTTACCAGAAAAATCCCACACAGCCTACATTTAGTTCATGCCCCACGTTGGGCGCCACTGTAACAATTTTAAACACGCGGTTTGCGTAAAAAGAATCACAAGCAGAAGAATTTTACCATCAAAAAAATCTAAGTCATGCCGAATGAGAGATAAGAAATTTTGAGCGCCACATGGTTTTAGAGGAAAACCACGAAACCAAAAAAATTACTACCGTCAAACAAAAAAACTAAAGTGAGGTTATCATCAAGAAAAATCACATCTCGAGGGGTGGGTGGTGGTTTTTTTCTTGCACTGAATGAGGCTTATGCGTCGGAATGCCTGGAAACAAAAAGCAATAAAAAGACAGTTTTCACATTGATGAGTAGTTCGTTTATTCTCCTTTGTTCAGTGGTGAAGCTGTGACAGCAGGTAAAAGTGGCTGCCTTCTTCAGGTCAGCACGATGTTGAAAATTCTCAGAATCTCCGCGGTAATGACGCTGGTGACGGTTCTCAGAACATTTGTTGCAAACGGATAGAAATTGGGTTAAATAAAGTACCACTCCTGTGGGCAAACAGGAAAATCTCTGGTTATCTCAGGCATCATGGCGTATAACCTAGCTTGGAGTAAAATGGTTGACTCACCCAGAAAAACACGAACTAAATTATATCATATTCTTGGCACTCCACTGACAGGTGCACTCTTCACACCGCCGATTACGGCACTTTTTCACCTCCTTGACACAAAATCAATCGCACCTTTTTCGCCATTTTGGTATCAAGTGAACAGGGCGGAAGTGTGACGTAACTTTAGGAAGCTCAGACCGCCAACATTTCAGCAAAACAACTGTTACCAACTCAAGTTAAAAAAAAGTTTTAATATTAATAAATATACAACAAGGATTGTTAGCATATTTACCACATTTCTTAACATTGCTTTTAATATTTGCGTATTATTTTAACCGCGGGCAACGATCCGCTTCACCGGGCGCAAGAATAGCAACACTGCCTGTAAACCAACCTGAACAGAAGTTGACAGCTGTCAAACATCGCGAAAATGACAATCTTGGACTGGGATCTTGGAAAATGCGGTTTTTTATACTTAGGTCCAATGGAGACGCCGAGAAAACATGGAAGATACATAAAAACATGCTTGAGACTTCTGGGCAACACGGAAGAACACGAAACAGGAGTGTAACATGCTGGAAGACGAAGATTGCGCGCGATACATGTCGCGCGGCATCAAACACCAAGGAAAAGCTAAGAAACACTATATTTGTCTAGGAACCTGACCTGAC